>PVJI01002342.1:0-102500 GCA_004026765.1 Micronycteris hirsuta
CTCTTTCTCCCTCCTTTCCCCTCTCTCTGAAAATAAATAAATAAAATCTTTAAAAAAAATTTAATAAAATTATTGCAAAATGAAAAAAATACAATGTCTGAAAAAATACATGAAATAAAATTTGTAACATGGTAGCATACTAATTCCTGCAGAGTAAAAGATAAGGAAACTTAAGAAAGCAAACAAACCCTGAAAAACTACTTAAAATGATGCACAGGCATAAAAGAAATTGAATATGAAGCAAAAGAATATCCGTGAACTCTGATAGTACAAAACAATCTAACATTATGCAGTAAAAGCCTGAGAAGAGTGACAGAGAACATGTTTGAAGAAATATGGCATTTTCTACCCCCTGATTTTATAGAAAGTATAAAAACTACAGACCTAAAAAGCTCATGAAAACCAAGACAGAAAGAAGATGAGAACAACAACACATTGATGAAAAGTAGTCATAAAGAGAAAAGTGTAAAAGCAGGCAGAAGACACATTATATAGATAAGGATTATAACAGACTTGTCAAAAACTATGTAAATAAGGTAAAAATTGAGCAACATATTTTATGTACTGAAGATTTTTTTTAAAAACTAACAATCTAAATTTTATATTTGGCCAAATAATAATTTTTCAAAGTAATAAAATATAGAAGTTTTCAGGCAAGTAATCACTGAGATCATTTATTACCAATAGATATTTGTAAAAAGAAGTGTTAAAAGATATGAAAATAGCACCAGATTTGCATTATAATTTGCATCTATACAAAGCTATTTAAAACTTTGAAATGGTAAATATATGGGAAAATGTACAAAACTTTTTTTTCTCATTTTCAATCTCTTTAAAAGATAATCTACTGCTAAGTGACATAATACTACATCATGAGTATGATAGATTGAATATTTGGTCTCTAAAGATGTCCACTTTCTAATTCCAGAATTTATGAATATACTACTTGACATTCAAAAGTAATATTCCGGTATGAGTAGTTAAAGGTCTTGAGATGGAGAGAAAATCCTGGGTCTGGGTAGGACTAATTTAATCACAAGCCTCCTTATAAAAAGGGGCACTGAGGTCTAAGAAAGAACAAGAAACCAGATGACAGAAACAGAGTTTGGAGGGAGAACCCACATTCTGAAGGTGAAGGGAGGGATGACCTAAACAACACAGGCAACCTCTATAATCTGGAGGAGGCAAGGAAACAAATTCTCCCCAGCACTTCCATATGGAACACAACCCTGATGATAAGTTTTTAACTTCCTATCTCCAGAACCATAAGAGAATGAATTTGTATTCTTTTTTTTAATATTTTATTTATTTATTTTTTAGAGAGAAGGGAAGGGAGGGAGAAAGTGGGAGAGAAACATCAATGTACGGTTGCCTCTTACATGACCCCCACTGGGGACCTGGCCTGCAACCCAGGCATGTACCCTGACTGGGAATTGAACCAGCAACCCATTGGTTCACAGGCCCGCGCTCAATCCACTGAGCTACACCAGCCAGGTGAATTTGTATTCTTTTAAGCCACCAGATGCATAGTCATTTGATACAGCAGCATTAAAATACAAATTTTGTAATGATAATAAAATATGTAAAAATAAAGTACCTCATAACAATAACATGGAAAATGGAGGAGGAGAAGAATGGAGGCATATAGTTTTAAGTTTCTTACACTATTCATGAATTGACATATTGTTATTTGAAAGTAGATTGTGTTAGCATAAAGATGGATACTGAGCCCTTGGACAACTGCTAAAGAAAATTAAACAAGAGAATATCATGTGGGATCTCCCCACCCCTAAAAATCCCCCCAACCCCTGGCTGCTGTGGGGGTAGGGGAAGGGCATGAGTGGAGGTGAAAGAGTGTATAAGGGGGATAAATGGTAATGGAAAAAATACAATAAAAATGAAATAAAATAAAGACAACATCAAATAAGTAAAAGTGGAGCTGGAATGGAATCATAAAAAATATTCCATCTTTTCAAAGGAGACAGAAAAGAGACAAATAAAACTACAAATAACAGGAGAGAAAAATGAAAAATTAATATGATATAGTTAATTCTAACTATTTTGAAAATTACATTAAATAAAAATATTTGAAACCCTATAAAAATTAAACATTGCCATCTTGGGTACAAAAGTGAGATATGATCATATAATGTCTGACAACAACAAAATGTAGAGCCGCTTTATATGTAAAGACACAAGTAGATTAAATGTAAACAAAGATGGAAAAAAGGATATATTTTATTAAGACTAATTATAAGACAACTGGAGTTGTGGTGTAAGTATCAGAAAAAGTAGATTTCAGAGAAAGAATGCAAAGGATAAAGAGAACTTTGAAATGATAACAAGCTCATTTTTCAGGAGGATGAAGTGGTCCTAAATGTATATGTACCTGGCAACTTAGCCTCAAAACATGTAAAGCAAAAACTAGTGAAACTGAAAGAAAAATAGACAAATCCAAATTTATAGTTGGAAATTTTCAACGCTTTTTTTTCTGAGTAATTTAGAGAATTACATTAGACAGAAATCAATAAATTGCCTAGACAGAATTCAATAAAACAAACATCTTGAACAAATGATCCTTATTTACAGAAACCCCACCACACAGCAGAAAAATGCACATTATTTTTTCAGAAGCAAATGGAACATACATATATTCTGTACAATAAAAATAGTTATAAGTTGAAAAGAAAAAAATCTGTGCAAAGTACATTTTCTGACCTCAGAAAAATTAAACTAGAATTAATAAGAAAGTTATCTGGAAACCAAATATTTAGAAATTAAACAATGCATTCTAAATAATCAGTTGCCCAATGAGAAAATCATTAAGGGTATTAAACAATATATTTAATTAAATAAAAATGAATGTATAGCATTTTAAATGTTGTTAGAACATTTAAAATGCTATAATGAAGCTCAATCAGTTTTGAAGAAAAATTTCATAACATTTAAAACAAATTTATCAAATATTGATCTATGATTGTGCTTTAAGTAACTATAAAATAAAAAAAAATTAATCCAAAACTAATCAGAAGGGAGGAAATACTAGGTGAGAGTAAATTACATTAAAAAAACACACACACAGAAAACCAGTGAAGTCAAAGAATGCCCAAGAAACCTTTTTTTTTTTTTTTTTAGTTTTTGAAAATAAAATTTAGAAACTTCTAGTAAACTAATGAGAAAAACAAAGGGAAACCACAAATGACCAATATTGGAATTTTAGAAAGGAACATTACTAGAAATCCCACCACATTAAAATAATAATAAGGGAATATATTGAATAACATTATGCCATTTTAATAACTGAGATAAAGTAAGCAAGTACCACAAAATAACTTGACTAATAAGCTCATTCATTTAAAATTAAATACACAATTAAATACCTTACATATTTAAAGGTAATTAAATTTGTAGTTAAAAACCTACCCACAAAGAAATTCTAAGCCCATAGAACTCCACTGGTGAATTCGAACAATCACTTTAAAAGCAATACAATCCCGCAACCTCTTCTGGGAAATAAAAAGACAGGATACATTTCCTAGCTTGTTTTATGAGGAAGCATTAATCTGATAACAAAATTAGAAAGTGTTATTACAAAAAATACAGACAAATATTTCTGAACACATACAATAAATTATTTGTTCCAAATTTAGTTAATTCGGGAGTACATAAAAAGGATCACATGAAATAACCAAGTTAAGTTTATCCTGAGAATATGAGAATGTAAAGATGGTTAAACATTCAAAAGTCAATCATTATAATTCACTATATTATAGACTAAAAAATGAAAAATATATAACTATCTTAGTAGATTCAGCGTGGATACAGAAATAGTATTTATCAATATTCAACATCCATTTATGTTAATAAAAGAAACTCTTAGAAAACTAGCTTGATTAAAGACATCTATATATTTGTACCTCTGAATGAGTAAATATTTTCCCACAAGATCATAAATAAATCAGTAATACTCATTGCCATCACACATAGAGAAAATTATAGTGGAGAATATCATCAGGACAATAAAAGAAAAAAGCCATAAGAATTGGAAATAAATAGTATGTATTTATTAATAGATAGCATGAGAATCTACTAAAAAATCCTAATAAAAAATACAGGGAAAAAAAAAGAAAAATAAGTAAATTTAGCAATATCACAATAAACAATGTCTATATGCAAAATTATACTACACATTTTATATAATTCCAATGAACAAATGACAAATGAAATAAAAATATACCACATATGATAGCATCAGATATAATTAAAATCTTAGGGATAAATTGTAATAACACATGTGCAAGGCCAAGATACTGAATATTACAATTCATTGTTTATAGATATTACAGAAAACTTAAATAAGTGGAGAGAAATTCTATATTGATGAATTGGAGGATACGATAATCTCAAAATGTCAATTATCTTCAATTCGCTGTACAGATTGAATGCAAGTTCAATTAATTCCAAGAAAGTTTATTTGTAATTGGTAAGCTGATTCTTTAGAGGATACGGAAATATTGATGAGCTAGATCCGTCACCAATTAGTGATTCATGGCATTATGGAAGAACCTCAAAACATTATGTTAATTAACAAAAACACACATAAAGACCACGTGTTGTATGGATTCCATTTATGTAGAGTTCTAGAAAAGAAAAAAACATAGTGACAGCATATCAATGGTTGTAAACACCGAGGGTTAGGAGGACAGGACTGATTGCGGAAAAGCATGAACAGATAGTAATTTATATATTATTATTTTTGTTGATTGAACAATATATATTTGTCAAAATTTGTTGACTTGTACATGCGAAATGAGTAAATTTATATTATTTGTATCTCAACATGTTAATATACCTCAAATAAAACAGATTAAAATAATTTCATTCAAAATTTGTTTGAGAAAATCAATTTGATACATAATTTAAGAATGTTGGCATGGTAGGACAAATGTACCTTAATGTTTCTAAAGAATTCATGACCCAGAATAAATGAATAAGTAAAAGAATAATTAAACAAATGCTACAATAAATAATTAAGAGCATGTAAACAGAGTAAGAGCAATAGTGATTGCTTTATAATTAGAAGACAATATATATTTGTAGTATTGATGTGGTCATATTTTGAAGTTACATATTTTTTTTACACAAAGACACTTTATGAATGTACATGTAATTATGTGTAAAAAAGTTGCAAAAACAATTTTATTGATCAAACCAGCAGTTTTCATCAAGTTCATTATCTGTGTTCAGAGGAAAGTGGAGAAAGTGACTTTTGTTTCACTTAAGACCGAAAATTTTAATACTAAAATAATATAGAATGCCAATATTTCATATGGGCTAAAACAATTTCTGAAAATACCAATTTAGCTACATCTATATTAAAAATGATAAAAATATCTCCCACAAATGTAAGAATTTCTAAATATGAGCATAGTGGTCAAAACCTCATGACCACATGATTAACAAAGTAAAAAATAACTTACATCACAATAGAAAAAAATACAATGCTTTAGCAGGAAGACTATTTAGACATGGTCCTTCCCAAACCACCTCCTCCACTCTTTTTGCAGATTATGAAATAAAAATTTAGTAATGTGTATTCATTTGCCTAAACTCACAGTTTGGCCGAACCTAGACGGGAAGCCAAAACCGGGTTGTTATCCATGTGTTCTTTTTATCGGTACAGTGAGGCACTACCTCTTACATTCATCAAAACATGATTCACGTGGGAATAGGCAATGTTAACATTTATAAAATATATCTCTAAGCACCTCCTGGGAAATCACTAACTTACTCCTCAGATTTGGAGCAGTCCCTGGGGCAGATTTGTAGTTTTCTGTGAAATGCAACAAGTCTTTCACTAGTTGCATTATACCAACCTCACACAGTTTCAAAGTTGAAAAATCATGGATCCCATCAACAACTGACATCAAGTAGCATGTAAAACACACCCAAGACCAACACTGAAACTAGATATTCTAGGAGTAAAAAGCCAAGTTTGCAATGTATGCATAACAGATAAACAGTTGGCTTTTAACAGTGTTAAAAGATAGAAAATTTATATGGATAAATTACCCATTAATGCATGTACAGGAATAATCGAATTGTTATGTAAATATCATTGGCATATAGTTACTGTACAAATGTGGTACGCTGTACTGTTTTGAAAGAAAAATGATATTTCAAGAAAATTCAGAACATATCTCAAATTTAATCACTTCATAAAATATTACTTAGCAATAAACTACAAAGAAGGGAGGGTGTTTTGCAAAATAGTATAGTTTAAACATTTGTCTTGGAAAAATACCTTTGCCTAGCCATTTTCTGCAACAGAGTTTGCATGCAAAGTAAGTTATTCTTAATAAATACTTTATGTCTTTCAGAATGTTTTAGTGATAATTTCTGTGGTGTTGGAAGGAGACTATGTGAAACAAATTTGCTTGGATGGACTATTTTGTTTTTGTTGTCCAGAACACTCTGGTAAATTATTAGGGTTGGAATGGGAAGGAAGGAATGAGTTCAAAAGTGGTGTTAGTGGCCCTGACAGTTGCAGCTTGGTTGGTTGGGCATCTCCCCACAAAGCAGCGAAAGGTCACCAGTTCGATCCCAGTCAGGGCATGTGCCTTGACTGAGGTTCATTCCCAGTTGGGGCATGTAGGAGAGGCAACCAATCGATGTTTCTCTTTCACACAGATGTCCTTCTCCCTCTCTTTCTCCTTTTCTTCCTCCTCTCTAAAAATAAATAAATAAAATATTTTTAACAAAAAGGGAGTATTCAGGGGTATTAAATATTTTTAAATGTCCTGCATTTAATATATATAATCTTTATGGTACTTCTAAAAGGATACATATTATATGATTTAAAAATAAAGAAACAGCCCTGGCTGGTATAGCTCAGCGGATTGAGCGTGGGCTGGGAACCAAAAGGTCCCTGTTCGATTCCCAGTCAGGGCACATGCCTGGGTTGCGGGCCAGGTCCCCAGTGAGGGCCACATGAGAGGCAACCATCATTGCTGTTTCTCTTCCTCTCTCCCTCCCTTCTCCTCTTTCCAAAAATAAATAAATAAAATCATTTAAAAAAATAAAGAAAGAAAGAAACAGAAACAACAAAATTACCAAAAATTACCAAAAGTATCACAGAAAGTTGGGATTCTGAGTGAAGCCTCTCTTAGTTCTGATATACTAATATTCTAAAAGGATGTCAGACACAATCTATCTGGGCATTTTTTTTTTTGATTTGGACAATTGGAGTACAATTTTTTTTAAATAAGAAAGGGTCCTTGTGGTTGATTCTATGTGTCAACTGGGGTAGACCATGGTACCCAGGTATTTGGCCAAACACTGGCCTCAATATTCCTGTAAGGGAATTTTTTAGAGTAGAATAAATTCTGAATCAAGATACTTTGAATAAAGTAGATTACCTGCCATAATTTGAATGGGCCTATCAGTTGATGATTTTAAGAAAAACAAAGCAAAGCCTGACTCCCTCAAAGAAGGATGAAGAATTCTGCCTGTGTATAACATTAACTCTTCACTGAGTCTCCAGGCTGATAGCTCTCTGCAGATTTTAGACTTGCCAATCTTTACAATTCCTTCATTTCCTTAAAAGTCCTTGCTCTCATGTTTGCTCTTGAGATCTCTCTCATTTTCACTACACACACACACACATTAGGTCTGTCTCTCTGCGGAACCCTGGCTAATAGAATTCTTCATACCTTATCAAAACCCACTGAATGCCTTTCCAATCACCTAACTGCTTATGTAAATGTAATTAATATGAGCTAATTCATAGTACAATTCATAACCTGCCACGTACAATCAATATATGATGTATACACAATGATGTTATACTAGGAAACTTTCTAAGAGATAATAGATAATATAAAGTAAGTTACTAAAAATCTCTTTGAAACTGATTTATATAAAACAAGATATGGAAATTCTGAGGATGCCTTAAAAGTGTAAGAATTAGTTTGTCAATATAAAAATTAAATTCTTAAGGCAGTTAGCTACTTGGATTATACTCACTCTTTGGCAAAATTTTAGTTATGCGTGAATAATTCTCTGAGAAACTCTGTATTTAGATGAGGATGGACTTTGGACTTTCAGCTCCAAAACACTCCTATGGGCTATCTACATAAGATAAAACTTTCAAAGAGAATGAAGTTTCACTAAACTGGTTGTCATTATAAAAGTAGACCTATAATTAACATTATGTTAACATCTATGTCTTATTTATTTGAATGTAAAACTGTGTGACTGTAAAGGAAAAAAAGAATAAAATTAAATGTACACATGAGGCTAGAGAACAGGTTCACTGTGTGAAAAAAAGGAAATGCCCACACAGATTGGTTATCCCCTGGAGGCCAGTCCCAATAAAGTTGGCACGCCCCATGTCACCGCTCTTCCAGCCCCGTTCACCCTTCGCTGAAGCCTCCTCACCTCCACCTGCACACACGGTCACCAGATGCAGTGTTCTCTACTTAGGATCAACTCATCTTACACTGGAGATCATCTGCCTTATTACAAAGACTGAGCCTTTTTTGTTCCCAGTACTTATTCTAGACAGTAGATATTTTAAATTATTTTAACTTCTTTTCTGATAGAAAACTGTTCTCTTTTTAGGAAATTCCATACCATCGGGTGCAGTCCTGGTAGGTCTGTAAATTCAAACGTCATATCGTTCTACTGCAAAAGCAAATGACCCTCAAAGATTCTAATAAAATCTTCCCTGAAGACCCCTTACGTGGTCAACAGGTTGTCTTAGACCTGACTCTAGCCAAATGGAAGTCGCCCAGTACTTGAATTTTGAGCTGAATGACACAGAAAGTATGATGTAATCGGAGACCATTCATTTTGTATGGTAGTGACCTGAGAGGTGGGGTGTTTTTGTTCGGTTTCTTATCCTAATTCCATGTCAAATTCTCATTGGTTCAGTGTGTTACACAGTAACTTTCTAATAGAATCTTAATTTAACCATTTTATTGTTAAACTTAAATTAACTGAAAGATAAACATGAATGACTTTACAATTTGACAACAAGTGCCACCCTTAATTACATTGTGCTTAATTCCTTTTTTCACTGGGTAGTAGTATGTCCCTTAATAACATTGTGATCAGATTCTATAATTTTAAGAAAATATTTATTACTGGTCTGTTTGTATTTTTCATTGAAATATTTAGTTCTAGACACTTTTAAAATTTGAATCTCACACGTGGTTCAAAATTTTCTTTTTCCTTCTTCCCAGCACAGGTTAGAGCTATAGTCTTGGCGATTTAAAACAGGTAACATAAGGTGTAAATGTGGCTTTGTGACAACTTCTTTTCCTACATTTTTTTTAGAAACAAGCTCCCTTTCTATTAGTAAAATGGAGGGGGAACACGGAGGTAGCAGTCTCCTTGACCTTACTGCACTGGAGATGGTTTGTTGAGTTCTTCATAAACTCGTTTGTGTTCATCCTGGTCTTGTCGGACATTTACAGCTTCTCTGACATGCGGAGATTTATGTATATGTTGTGTTTGGGTTCCTTGATGTAACATTCAGATTCTCCCAGGAGATCTCCAAAGCTGAGGACCTTGCAGAAAACAATTTACTCTTTTTTGGACCTACCAATGATACTTTTCCCAAAAAGTTTCTCTGGGCTGAACGTCACATTTGTCTTCTGACCCTCCACGAACACATAAACTCTTTAGGGGTGTCCATGGTCACTACCACACACGGCACCCTTCTATATTCCCGCGTGATTGGAAAGATCACATGGAGGTTAATTCCATCCTTTTTCCATCTACCTGGCATTGTGACTGTGGTGGTTAATTTTATGTGTCACCTCACTGGGACACGGGGTGCCCAAGTTTATTATTTCTGGGAGCGTCTGCAAGGATGTTTCATATGGGAAGTCTCCTTTATCCCACTTTAGTCTATCCCTCCTGATCCAGCACCCTCAAGATCCACCCCGGGATACTCTCCTTACATGTGGCAGCATATGTTGGCCAGCTGCTCTAGCTCTTTTATCATACATGCATATTAAATCGTGCTAAAGTTTGACCCTCATATGACTCTGATGATGACAATGTAGTTGAAAATGGAATCTGAGGAAAGAAGCATCATCTTTTAAGGCATCTTTTGATGCATTTGGTGTTCCTATGTAGTCTTCAAAGACTGGAGGGTCTCCATCTCCCAACAAGGGGGATAAGTGACTTCTGCAGGCCCCAAGAGTTCAGGAGATATTGGGTTCAAGGTTTTCCAGGGTATTTATCCAGATGTTTCCATTTTATATGCCAGAGTCCAACTTTTTTTTATGTCAATAGCCTGAATTTGACATTGGAGATTTTCCCAGGCTAATAATGTAGCCTTTTATGCTAACCTTACAATGAAATGCTGGGGTCAGGTTACCATTCTGTCTGTGATTCACCTACAGGAGATTAATGACTCTTTAAATGCTGCCAGGTATACTATCTGACTCACATTTTGCTTTAATTTGTGATTCATCATCCTAAACTTGTGATTTAATTCTTTAAATCATCAATTTGTCTCATACACATCATTTTAATTTTGTAGGCATTCTCATCACTGCCCCCATGCCTATTAATACCACAGAGATTACACAAGTCAGTGTGTCTCTTCCTACTGGATACAGGGCTGCTTTCCACCAGCGATAGTGTCATCATTCTCAGCTACACGGGGGTGATCCAGCTCCAGCATTCCATCACTAGTGTCTAATTCTTAAGAGCAATCCTGGTATCAGCTATCTTAAGTTGGATTCTTTAGAAGCAAGCATGAGACACGCATGAGATAATTAGAGACACGCACTAATGTGCACATGATTTGTTAAAGGAATGCTCTTCAGAAAAACCGGTAAAGAAATAAAAGATTACTTTTTAAATATAATTTTTTAAAAAATAAGGACAAGGTTTTAGGTAGTGCCTAGCCTTTTCTCTTAATTCATAAGGTGCTTAGAGCATAAATCATACTCAGGAGTTATTCACCTTTGAGGAAAAAAAGAGACAACTCTTTCTTTATCCCCACATCTGTCGGTCATTACTAGGGGAGTGCTAAAAGTGAAGAAGCTCTTTTTGACTGATACCTATTTGTATAATTGTCTAGAGAGAGAAGTAAATACTTCTTAGCAGCAAACACTCATAGCATTTGGGTGGTGAGAGACTGAGCTTGACAAAGGGAAATTGAACAGGGTACCGACATTGGGTTTATTGTACTGGCATATAGCAAATATTCTATGTTAATTAAAATTAAAATAATGTATACCAAAATCTATTAATTATAAAAGATTGATGCCGGCATATTATAATCATAATGTAACAGTCATTTGGGGGATTTTTGAACATGTACATATCCCCAAACTCTAAGAATTTGTTTGAAAATAAGGATGGAAAACAAATTTATTTTGAAAATAATTCAGAGTTGTTCCTAATATTTACCTTATGCACACAGATACTCACACACCTGCCAGTTGAAATCATGAAGTCCTTCAGAGTTTGACTCTTGACTATTTTAATTTTCATCTGTGATAATTCCTCCTTGTGATTTTATTTCTGTCAATAAATATATTTCTCCATACACCAAGCCATGTTGTACTTTCACACATTTGCAAACAGTATTCACTTCCTCCATTTCTCTCTCTCTCTCCCCCCTACTCCGTACACACACAAACACATATCTTCCAGGCCTTTCTTGGCCTCCTTAAATATAACATATTTTCATGCGCTTATTATTTTTATTTCTTATTTGTAACCTGTCCAGATGTTGTGTCCATTTTTAATTAAGATTTTTGTCTTTCTAACATGAAGTTTAAGACTTATTTTTAAATTCTTGATAAATGTCCCTTATCATGTATATGTTTTGTAAATATTCTCTCCTAGTCGGTGCATTGTCCTTTCAATTTACTGATGGTATTCTCTAAAACACAGAAGTGTTTCATTTACATGAAGTCCAAGTGATTTTTTTCTTTCTTCTTTCAATATTATTTATGCTTTTGGTGTCATAGCTGACATTTTTATCTTTGTTTTTGGTTTTCAGTATTTTTGCTATGATGTGTCTGGGTATTGATTTTAGCGTTTATCCTACTTGGAATTTTGAGCTTCTTGGATATTTATATTAACATTTTTATTATATTGAAAAGTTTTGAGCCACTATTTCTTCATTATATATTCTTTTACATCACTCCTTCTGGCTCTTCTATTGTGTATATGTTTATAAGGTTAGTTATGACTCACTTTCTTTAAGGTTTTGTTTTGTTTTTCTCATTCTTTTTTGCTGATCTTAAGAATATTTAATCTCTATCAATATATCTACAAGCTTACCAATTCTTTTTCGGAAATTCAAATCTGTGACTGAACAACTCTAGTAAATTTTTCACTTTGGCTATTTAAATTTTCAACACCATAATTTTCATTACTTGTTTTCCTAACTAGTTATCTCTTTATCAATAAGTTACCATCATCATATTTTCTTTTCCTATCTGAGCATGGTTTCTGTAGTTCTGTGAATGTACTGTTTTTGTCTCAATTCTCAACAGTCAATGGCAGTTCTATTGCCTGCTTTTCTTTATTCTATAAGGATCACACTTTGCTATTTTTTGCATGTCTTGTACTTTTTTAAGGTGGATATTTAAGTTACTATATTATAACAACAGCTAATCATCCCTGTCCCCCATCATCCAGGCTGTATGTTGTTGGATTTTGTTTAGTGACTTGATAGACTATTGTAGTGATCTCTATTTCCCCTACAGCGATAGGTGGATAAATGTGTTATTTGTTCTGATATCACATCTCAGAGGGCACAGCCTTGGTCCTGTGCACAGTCTCCCTAAGAGGATAGTGCATTTACTGTGCCCTCCTTGACTGTGTCTTTGTGTGATCTCCTCATAAAACCATACGCTTCTGTTGGTATTATATTTACCAAGCTATTAGCCTCCATTATGGTCAACTGATTGCTCTATAGCTGTCAACCATATTCTGGGCGGCACTTGCTCCTGTCTGCTCCAATTTAATACAGGCCTCAATTCAAGGGTTGTCTTTGCATGAAGTCCTTGAGAGTTGTTCTGATTTCAAGCGAGTTCTACTTAGACTTCTTGTCCCTAGAGTTTTCATTTAAACAACTAGATGATCTATAGTTTTGCTTGTTGCTCTCATGAAGCTACTACATACCTCTTAATTGCTTGACACCAAGACCTCCATTGTTTTCAAGAGCACCCTTAAGTTTGAACTTACTGGAATTCTGTTTTTCAAATAAAATCAGCTCCCGTGGGGAGAACGATGGAGCTCTTTTTTCTATGGTCTACTTCTTACCACTGGGAGAAAACTTTGTGCCATTTCTCCAGAGCTGTTGTCATTAGCTCACGTGGCCCACTTCTCTCTGACACATATGTCTGATTTATGAGCTGGGTGTTGGAAGGACAGTGCCCTTTGGTCTTCTCATTTTGTTTTTCAGACATGGAACCTCCACCCCAAGGTCAAGTTGGACTGAGAGCAATTAGGAACCAGTATTTGAGGCTCACTGCCAAATACAGAGATTTTATGCTGTAAATAAAACGAAACGAAGGAAAGGACTCTACAGCTCTCAGGTACTCCTGGCTGTAATAATCTTCTGCAACTTGGAGCTGGGTGGAATGAGAAATGTTGTCAAGCTTCCCCTCTAGAAAAATACTTTAAGAGTACACTGAGAGTTGGGTGAACTGGGAGCACTGTGTTCTTTTCCTCCCTGATTAGAGTTTCTGGTACACTGAGCCGGGGATGGGGAAGGATGTAGTTTGTGGCTCAAATGTTAGTTCTTTCCCTGCTGTTGCTGAGATTTAGTAGATTTTATTAAATAAATACTTCGTCATTTGCTATAATCCCTAAAGATAACTTCCAGAGATTTTAAATAATTGGTACATTGGTTTTTAATTTCAACCAGTGTGACTTCACTGAGAAGAGGGTCCAAGTAGCTCATCACACCACCGTTTCTGATTCAGAAGTCTGCACTCCAGAATTTCAGTTTGGGTCGGTACTATGATTTTCAGTCCCCTGCCAAAATTAAAAATTATGTCTTTAATATTTTTGAACATGTTAAGAGCATTCATTTTGAATTATGTGTATAAGCTATATTCATGGGCTGCTGTTCTGTTATTGAATGTTTTCCTAGCCATTTTTTGTAATTTTTAAGACTATTTTTTAGAGCACTTTCAAGTTTACAACAAACTTGAGAAGAGGTTACATAGATTTTCCATATACCCCTGCATTCACACATGTATAGCCTTTTCCATTATCAACATTACTCACCAAAATGGTACTTTTTAAAATCAAAAAAATAAAATCAAGCTTAAATCTGCATTTGATATATCATAGTCACCCAAAGTACATAGTTTACCTTACAGTTCACTCTTCCTATTGTACACTCTATACTGTAGATTGAAAAAAGAAGCATTCAACCATTTTTCTGAATTAGTACAATTAAATTAATATTAAGCATGTCTAATTTGGACAATTGTTTCTTTCAGAGAAATAGAAAACAAGTTAACAATTGTCTTCATGTTTCAGTATGAATAGCTTTTTTGCACATTTATCAATAGGTTATACTAGTGCAATATTAAGTCTTGATTGAGATAAACATGTAAGATAAAATATCACTCCCAGTTTCTAAGTGTGCCTTGTCCCTGTCCCTGCTCAGTTTTAGCTGCACAAAATCTGCCAAGAACATATTCAACATTATCTAACCTAAATCCAACAAAAAACATTGCTGGGAATATAATAAGACTCCTCTCTATTTATAAAGTAGGAATAAAACTCTTTTATTGTTCTTTTCCAAACATATATTACTGGTCTAATAAGCCGATAAATACCAAATTTCATCTTCCTGGATTAATCCATATATTTTATATAAATCCATATATATTTGTATTATATATATATATATATATATATATATATATATATATATATATATGCCTGCCTGAATGTTCCTATACCCTGTTTTCTGTGAAATCCATGTTCAGTTGGGTACCATGTTTTGTCCACTGTTTTTTTTTTCATATTTCATTTATCCTTCTTAATTCAGATTTCTTTCCTTCAACTGACCCTAAAACAAACTGATATTGTGTGCCATATGGAACTGGATATAGTTTTTGAGGTCTTCTCTTAAAAGACTTTTTCATACCTCATCATATTGAGTGCTGCACTTGACTATGGTTTCTTCCTTGGCAAGAGATCCCAACATATCATCTCTGAGACATGATCATTCTCAAAGATACCATACTCTTTACAACAGACATTAATCAATTTATTCAACGGACATATATTGACTGTATCTTATGTGCTAGACACTAGGAATATAGAGACGAAAAAGTAAAATCAGTACTTTCCCTCATATAGGAAATAAAATATAATAAGGAGACCTTCTATTGACATAAAATCTACATGTGAATATAAATGGGTCTTCATATAAAACAATGAAACACACTGATGGATGTCAACTCCCTCACATTTTAAAAACATTTTATTGAAATTTTTATTACCATTTAATCCCATTATAACTCCTCCCCCTGACAGTCACCACACTGTTGTATATGTCCACAAGTCCTTTTACCTTTTTACTTGATCCCTTTACCCCCTAAACTGCCCCCACCCATATCTTTATCTATGAGTCCATCTCTATTTCGCTTGTTAGTTCAGTTTGTTCATTAGATCCCACATATAAGGAAATCTTGTGGTATTTGTCTTTCTGTGACTGGCTTACCTCACGTAGCATAGTGTTCTCCAGGTCCATCCATGCTGTCGCGAAGCGTAATTTTTTTCTTTTCTTATGGCCAAATAGTATTCCATTATGTAAATGCCCCATAATTGTTTTATCCACTCATCTACTGAAGGATGCTTGGGTTGTTTCCATATCTTGGTGATTGTAAATAACACTGCAATGAATATAGGAGTACTTATGTTCTTTTGAATTAGTGTTTTGGGTTTCTTCTGATAAATTATAAGGTGTGGGATGACTGGGTCAAAGGCCGATCCATTTTTAATTTTTTGAAGAAACTCCATACTGCTTTCCACAGTGGTTGTGCCAATCTACATTCCCACCAACAGTGCAAAAGAGTTCCCCTTTCTCCACATCCTTGCCAACATTTGCCGTTTGTTGATATATTGATAAAAGCCATTCTGACAAGTGTGAGGTGGTATCACATTGTAGTTTTAATTTCCATTTCTAGATCTTTTCTAGTTCTGTGAAATATGTTATTGGAATCTTGATAGGAATTGCATTGAATTTATAGATTGCTTTGTGTAGCATGGGCATTTTAATGATATTAATTCTCCCTATCTGTGAACACAGTATGTACTTCCACTTGCATTTTCTTCCATGTCTTTCTTCAATGTCTTACCATTTTCTGCATACAGATCTTTTATATCCTTGGTTAGATTTATTTTTAGGTATTTATTCTTTTTGAAGCAATTGGGAATGGAATTATTTCTTAATTTCCCTTTCTGTTAGTTTATTATTGTCATATAAAAATGTAACTGATTTCTGAATATTAATTTTGTATCTGTAACTTTGCTGAATTCATTTACCAGTTTTAGTCATTTATTGGTGGAATTTTGGGGGTTTTCTATGTACAGTATCATATCATCTGCAAATAAAGACAGTTTTACTTCTTCCTTGCCAATCTGCATGCCTTTTATTTCTCTTCTTGTCTGATTGCTATGGCTAGGACTTCTAGTACTATGTTGAATAAGACAGGTGAAAGTGGACATCTTTGTCTCATCCCCGATCTTAAGGGGAACACGTGTAGTTTTTGCCTGTTGAATATGGTGCTGGCAGTGCGTTTGCTATATATGGCCTTTATTATGTTTAGGTATGTTCACTCTATTCCCACTTTGCTGAGAGTTTTTTCATAAATGGGTGCTGGAATTTACCAAATGATATTTTACGTGTCTGTGGTATATGATCATGTTGTTTTATCCTTCATTTTTTTCTGGTGAATCACATTTATCAATTTGCAAATGATGTACTAATCCTGCATTCCTGGAATAAATCCCATGTCATCATTGTGTATGATCTTTTGATGTATATTCGGTTTGATAATATCTTGTTGAGGATTTAGCATCTATGTTCATCAGGGATCTGGGCTCTAATTTTAATTTTTTGTAGTGTCTTTATCTGGTTTTGGAATTAGGATAATGCTGGCTTCATAAAATGAGTTTACAAGTCCTCCCTCCTCTTGAATTTTTGAAATAGTTTGAAAACTAGAGTTTTTGGGTTTTCTCAGAATATTTGGTAAAATTCACCTGTGAAACCATCTGGATCAGGGCTTTTGTTTCTTGTGAGATTTTTTATTATAGTTTCAATTTCACTGAGTGAAATTTGTCTATTCAGATTCTCTGATCCTTCCTGGTTTAGTTTTGGGGGACTGTATATTTCTAGGAATTTATCCATTTCTTTCAGGTTGTCCAATCTGTTGGCACATAGTTGTTCATAATATTTTCTTACAATCCTTTGTATTTCTTTGGTGTCAGTTGTTTTTTCTCCTCTTTCTAATCTTATTTTATTTATTTGGATCCTATCTCTTTTTTTCTTGATGAGTATGGATAAAGTTTTTCCCCTCACTGTTAGGCAGTATAGATTCAATATATTAAAGAGCACATTGGAACCTTTTGAGTTAAGAGTTTACACTGTACCACAGACAAATGTATAGCAGGTCATGTGGGACTAAAATGTGTGAGGATAGTAAAAAGAGAATTATCATTTAAATCTGGAGTTTCATAAAATGTCCAAAGATATGTAGAAAGCAAGACAAATAAATAAACCCAAAAGAAAAAGGATGGCTAGCTACAAAGAATATGTGACCAGAAAGTTTGAAGCGAGAAGGCATATTTTTATGAAAGCCATGAACAGTTAGTTGAAAGAAGAATGGTTTACTAAACATTTGTTGCTTGCTGCATAGCAATGTTTTGAGAACTTACAAGATTATTGTGACTTTTAAAAAAAGGAGTGTTTTATAGTAGGTTTTGAAGTGGATCAAGTTTCCAAAGTTTCAGTATGAGTAGATAATGAGAGTGGAAGCAGCAGATGAAGATTATAAAATTAATTTTTATTTCATTCAAAAGGTATTGAATGTATATGAAATATACAAAAGATGATAGCGTATATAAAAATGAATCATGGATGAAACATGACCCTGAGAAGCCTAATTAAAACACACGAATAGCCAATAACGTGTCAGGGACAAAGCTAGGCACTGGGGATTCATTGAAACGTGGTTCTTTTCAGTCATACACTCATTCATTCAATAACCATTACCATGTGCTAGAAATTGGAGATACAGGAGACAAATAAAAAAGGCATCCTTTTCTGAATAGAGTTTATGTTCTTATAATAAAGCAGGCAAGTGGATAAAAATAATTAAAAATCATCACATGTTCTTAAATTTTATCACATAGAAAATGCAATGTGTTTAATAAAAAAAATAATTTTATTTTTCAGAGGTTGGTAAGTGTTAAGAATTCTCTTTAGAGTTCACAAATGATGAAAATGAGAATCTAAAGAATTACTGGACTAGAATTGTGGAAGGACTTTATTTTTATTTATTTATTTATTTTTAGGATGAAATGACCTGAACACACTTGTGTAAGCTTTGCTAATTGATCCAAGGAAGGGCAGACCAGAGATAAAAAAATGAAATTATTAGTGAAGCAAAGTATTTAATCTATATTATTTGAGACTGATATGTTCATCTTTGAATTTATATGTTCACAATTAAATTAATAAAGTGTGATTCTAATTATACACTAGTAAACTTGAATATGTTTAAGAATTCTGTATTGTACTTTGGCAGCTCTAAACCACAGTTTATACACCAGATTTAGTGTTTGACACTTTTAATGAGTGGGATTTCGAGCTACCCCATGGGGGCATGTCTCCCAGATGACAGTGCAGTGTCAGTAGTGTCCCCATCTTTACAACAGTGATGATGTCATGACTTGAAATTGTATACATTTTATCTTTAGTCTTTCATAAAGATGAGTTTACAATGAAGTGAAAGTGATACAAGTATAAAGATGAATAATTTTTACAAATGTAATAAAGTTAATTTGTAGAGATAAATATCAACGGACAGAATAAAAGTGGCAATTCTCCAAATTAGGTTCATTAGTTGAGGAATAAGGACAATATTTAAAAATATATACAAAATACTGGACATATGTGATAGTGTGTATTAAAAGGCCAGTGTTTTAAATCACTGTTTAAGTTTCTGGGAAAAGATTATTTTCTCTACATGTAAAATTTCTCCAGTGTGCATTAAACATTTGTAAATGTGTTCAAAATGCATTATACATCTATTTAAAGGCTTTTTTTCTTTTATTATATATTAATTGCTGTTTCCAAAGCTAATATTCCAAAGAACACTATTCCTTTAGGTGGGAAATAGGTGTGCCATAAAAGTGCATTATATTCAATTAAGTTCAGAGAGTATTGAGTTTTTCCAAGTTAAAAAGGATTTTTAATACAAAACTGCTCAGAACTTTTGCAAATGTGCAAAATAAAATGCAAATGTCTATTTTAATTCTCCAAGAAGAGGGTATGGTAAATAGTGTTCTTCAGACTGATTTGACCAGAGTCATTGTTTTGTTTTGTTTGTTTCATAAAGCACTTGGTAACACCCACCAAAACTAGTGTTCTGCAGATATGGCTTGGAAAATTCTCCACACTTTAGAAGAAGTCTCATGACTAGAATGATAGTAAGCAGAAAGCAGCTCATAAAATTTAGAGATAGAAGTGATCCTAGAGGTCATATCTCTTACAAAGTTCATGCAGAAAATCACTGCAACATTACCTCTGATAAATAGCCAAGCACATTTTGTTTTAATTTTCAATTTCATGATACCACATTCTACGTCAGTCCTGTCCTTTACCAGTCTTTCCATTTATTAAGCCCATACACGACTCACTGGTCCTTAATCTATTCGCCCCCTCCCTATATGACAATTCTTTAAGTATTTGAAGATGGCTTACTTGTCCTCTGGTAGATCCTTTCTTCTTCTAGATAAGCACTCGCTGTTCTCACAAATCTACCACATAGAGAGGAGTTGTCAGACTCCTCATTACGTCTGCTGTCTCTCCCTGTGTGCACTAGAGTCAGACAACTGAACATGATTATTCAACGCTCCCTACGGGAGTTTGCGCATTTATTAACGTTAATTCTTACTTGTCCTGTGTTATATTTTTATAGAAGCATATTTTTGGCTGCTATCAAGCTTCCTTATGGTTAAGGAAAAATACAACTGAAGACAAATGAGATTTCTCCTTCTGCATTTACTTAGTTAACTAATCGTTTCTCATTTTTGTCAAGAGAATCCCATTCTATACATTGCCTTAAAATACAACTTTCTACCCTTTTGTAATGATCAAATTATTTGTGAGCTGCAAAAAAACAGGCAAGTATTTCTATATCTAAAATTGCTTATTTTTGGTACTAAATTGTTGTTTGCCATTTTATGCTTGTAAAATGAAATAAAATATATTACATATGCCTACATAATTTACTTTGGTGCATATATACATATATTTTAATTTAAAAAATAAGTGAAGAAATAAACTTTGAAGTAATAGTATCTCTATTGTTACATAATTTCATCAAGTACTAAATTTCAATTTTGTTTTCTTTCCTTTCGTTCCCACATAATTTAGTACTAGGAGAACAATAGAGTTTCTAATTGAAGCAAGAGAGTGTTATTTATTAGACTGAATGGGTAAAGAAAAAAACATTTACTTTGGATGAGGGACAACATATTTGCAAAAGCTACAAAGATTTACTCAGTATTATATCACTGAATAATTATTTCTTGTATATCCTTATAGAACCTTCTTTGGGGGGAAAAAAAAAGAAAGAAAAAAGTTAATGAGATTGTGGTGTTGCAGACGTAGTACAAAAACAATGTAGGTAAACGTGTAGAGAAATTAGGTCTGAAGTGCAAAATAATTGTAGAGGGCCCCGGGCAAAAAAACAAAACATAGATGTGCAGGAGTTATAGCACATCTTGTCTTCACTTGTCTTTGTTAGCACAAGTGAAAAGGTTAATGCCGTTCAGTCCCATCAACACAGAGCAAGGAACTGCGGCACCTTTGAATACTAAAGTTACCCACAGTGCAATGCATTTAATTCCTGTGAGAACGGTACTATTTACAAGTTTGCTCAGGAATATGAATGTCAATTAACCATGTGCTCCTGTCCTGTACAATCTCTCTCTCTCTCCCCCTCACCTTTCTATTTTGTTCTAGAGAGATTGTTTTTAAAATTATTATCACATGGAACACTTCACTGTTATTTAAAGCTTCCTCTGATTGGAAGAAAAATTGTCAAATGCACACTAGCCCACAGCTTTAAGTCTTCTCTAGTCTTAAGATCATCAACTATTACATTCTTACATGTGTCCTTAAAAATCTCCAAACCTCAAGTAATCTTTGTCATTTTCTAGTTTTCCTGCCCCGATGTATTGCAGCTAGTGATTATTAGCTGTCAATATTCTGATATAACCCGCTATTTTCAATATCAATATGCCAACATGTATATGTGGATGGGTGTGGGTGGTGTTTTTCCAGACATTCAGCCTTTAGGCAACTGCCTCATTCGTCCTTCTGGCTGCAGCTTTGTGTCCCCCTCCCTCCCCTCTCATTGCATATCACCAACTCCATTCTCACAATGACTCTTTACATACCTCCGTAACCTCTATTGCCATTCAGTTCCTGCCGCTGCTATCCTTCTCATCCTCATTTTGCTCCCTTTCTCTCATTCACTTAAAGGCTGAGCGCAGACCTGGGGGGGGGGGAAATCTGCTGACATAAGGCCATATCTCACCAGGAATGAGATGGAGGAAGGGGTCACTCTCCCTTTTCCAGGTTGATGGTTAACAGCCACCTACCTCTCCACCAACTCTTGCATCCTTCTTGTTGATCATTTATTCACCAATCAGTGCTTTGGTTCTTCTTTTCTCACTCTGCTCTTCTCCACCAGTGTCCTGTTCAGTTAGCTAGAATATAAGCTCATATTCTAATATGAGGACTATAAACCTATATTACTCTTCTTGAAGTAATGCCTTAATGCAGCTAATTTATTAGGTCTTTTTCTTTGAGAGAGTGATGTCCAGAACATAGTTTTATTTCCCTAGGATATAAAGACAACTACAAAAAGTAATCTTTTTTAAAAATATATTTTATTGATTATGCTATTACAGTTGTCCCAGTTTTTCCCCTTTGTTCCCCTCTACCCAGTACCCCCAGTTCCTCCAACAATCCTCCCTTTAGTTCATGTCCATGGGTCAGGCATATAAAATTTTTGGCTACTCCATTACTTAAACTGTTCTTAAAGGGGCAAGTATTAAGAAGCACGAATCGGTAGGTGCAAAATAGACTGGGGGACGTTAAGAACAAGAAATACTCTTATTAATATTACTGGATTTACAGGCAGGCTTTCTCTTCTTTTTAAATATTAAACATTACTTTATGCCAGCAGAGACCATATAAGGGAATGGGCATATGGACCAGACTATGCATCCAGCTGAGCGACTCACCTCCACACCTCACACCTCGCCTCAGACCCATGACATGAGCGGCAGTGGAATGGCAGGGAATTCAGGAGACGCATGTCTAAACCAAGAAATAACAAGCGTGGCTAAGATTGCATGGAGGTAATGAAGACTATCTTTTCTATCACCAGGAACATAAGTGAGGTGAGTGGCCATTCAGATGCGTATACGACCCCAGGAATTCTCAGCATCATTGACTGCTTTCTTGCTTATTACAAAGTGTACATTATTTAGATATTTTATGCTAATTAAGTTTCTTTCTGTAACATTAAGAGCATGGGAATTGGCTTCCTGTAACAGATACTTCCTTGAATGACAGGAGAAAGGTTGTCCTGGAGATGCGGTCTTCCGAAGAACCGGGGTACTCCCGAGTAATGTAGGTGTGCAGTAACGCCTCACCCAGGGTCCTGGGAGGTGGTTGGAAACTCTGAGTTCCAGCATTATGACATATAAAAAACCAACTTTAACATAGGCTAATTGATATAAACAAGAGTTAAGTTCCAACGGCAGAATTCTAGTAACAAAAACATCACTGAACTTCTAAATAAAGACACAAAACACTTCTTATAGTAAACCTTGAAATAAAAGTGAGCTATACCTACATTTAAGAAAGAATAATAAAAGCAAGATAATTCTTTTCTAACCTGCTTGTTCCAGTTTAGGTTCCAAGGTGACCCAAGCCAACCTTGGCAGCTGAGCACACAGGTGGAGCCCGAGCCTGGACAGGAAGCCATGACACAGCACATCACATGCACTCACTCAGAGTAGGAAGATTAGACTCCCCAGTTCACCCGACATGCACATCCTTAGGACTTGGAGTGAAACTGGAGTCCCAGAGGAACCCCACGTCGACCCAGGGAGAACTTGCAGAGTCTACACAGGCCATGGTCCCGAGGGGAATCCATCGTTTTTTGTCAGCATTATAATGAAATGACATTGAATAAAACAATGTTATTCGAAAAACGGCAGTAGTCTCTAACAAAGCTATCACAAAACAAAATTTTCTAATTGAATTAATCATGTGTAGTTCTGAGGCTGCAATCTAGAGAAAATCTTAACAGAACATATTGTAGTAAACATATGTGTGTATAGTTGCGGATGAGGAAGAAAAGCTTGGGAGAGACATGAAATGTCATTAGTGCTTTATTTGCTTCTAGAAACAACAGACAGCAAGATGAAGACTAGCAGATGTACTTTTCAGGCCCTGGGGGAACGGCCCCCACCCTTATGCCCTCTGATGGAGATCTCACCAGAATCACCTTGCTGCTGGGTCTCTTCTTTCTGTTTCCTTAGCTCTGCTGGTCTGTGGCTCCTTCACACCTCCTCACAGTCCTCTGGGCTGTAGATGAAGCAATTAAAAATGTACATATTTTGTGGAAAAAGAAAGAATTGAAATGGGATGGGGAGAAACAGCCTAGAGAAGTGAGGACTGCGGTGAGGCCACTTTTTCCACAATTTCTCTGTAATTCGCAAACGAAATCTATTCATTCTGAAGTTTGGGAAACCAGAAAATTCCCACTGGGGTTACAATGCCCTGGAGCATTATGTGTACTTTGTTACAAGAATTTTGATTCAAGTATAATAGAAAAACCTTGAAAGCATCTTGCTACTTTAACAATGTGGTAAGGAATACTGAAGAGGCCTTTAGCGACAGTGTTTTAGAGACCCAGGAGAATAGAAAGGAACAGCCTGGACCTTCATTACTATAAGGAATATTATGTTATTGGAAAAGAAATTGAAAAGTCACTTTTGATTCTTTTCCTCAAACGAATTAATAATACACCAGTGGGCATTAACCCCTATCATTTGCAGGTCAACACGTAGCAACATCATTCTGGCTGTGAGGAGGTGAGGTGCCAGGGCTGCTTCCTGGATGCAAACCCTGGCTCTGCTACACAGTAGCCATGTGACCTGGAGCCAATCATAGACCCCTATGGACCACAGTTTCTTCATCTGGATAATGAAGGTAATAATAGTAACTACCTTTTAGGTATATTTTGAGAATTAAGAAACTTATCATCTACTGAGCACTTAGAATGGGCTTGGCACCGAGGTAAGTGCTCAGTAAGTATTCACCACGATTTTCTGCATTCATCGACAATAAATAAGTCAAAGATAATGTACATTATTTTTCAACACAATGGACACAGAATATTTGCTCTCTCCAATGTAAACTTCTTTGAACTTTAATTCATATTTGAATAAGGCAGGATGGTGGGATGGTAGAATAATCACAAGTATACTTCAAATATTAAATATGTAATCACTTTCTTGCAGACTATTTCAACAGTTTGAAACTTTGTTCACTGAATTCTAATATATTTTTGAAAGTATTGTACATACAAGTTCACATTTATATTGACTATGCACATCTGGCCTAACTCTTAGTTAAGTACAGTCCCTTTACCAAATACCAAAGTTTAAGACACTCGCCCACTAAGTAAGGCCCCTATAAGCATACTCCTTAACATAATTCAAGCAACTACAGGAACAGAATCAGATCAATCAGACTACGTCATGAAAAGGAGTTGTATTGCCCGGCTGGTATAGCTCAGTGGATTGAGCACGGGCTGGGACCCAAAAGGCCCCGGTTCGATTCCCAGTCGGGGCACATGCCTGGGTTGCAGGCCATGTCCCCAGTGAGGACCATGTGAGAGGCAACCATACATTGCTCTTCCTCCCTCCCTTTTCCTCTCTCTAAAAAAAATAAATAAATAAAATCTTTAAAAAAAAGGAGTTGTATCAATTGTGGAAGAAAAGAGAATAAAAGATTTTTTAAAAAACATCAGATGTGCTTAAAAAAAGGTTGACAGACACTGGCAACCCAGAAAGAGGAATGAAGACTCTCAGTGAAAGGCTTTCACATAGAATTCTCAACCTGCACTTTAAAACTTCCGAAATGTTCAGCATGCCAGGTAACACAGATGTTAATTAGATTTCAATTGCAGCAAGAACGTATAATCACTAGTATATGCGCCATTCCCTGCCTAAATCTTTACAGATGGTCAAATGCAAAACCAGGACAAAAATTTCCTTTCTCGAACTAGGTTGCCAATCTTTATTTCAGCCAAGCTTCTTCTTCTTCTTTTAAGATTTTATTTATTTATTTTTAGAGAGCGGGGAAGGGAAAGAGAAAGAGAGGGAGAGAAACAGCAATGTGTGGTTGTCTCTTGTGCAGCCCCTACTGGGGACCTGGCCTGCAACCCAGGCATGTGCCCTGACTGGGAACCAAACCAGTGACCCTTTGGTTTGCAGGCCAGCACTCAGTTCACTGAGCCACACCAGCCAGGGCATTGAGACAAGCTTCTTGAAAGAGTAGATTTTTGTTGGTTTCCGTTCTATATTTTCATGACACCTCCTTCTGCAAAATGAAATCTGTTCCCACACCCTACTGAAACTTTTCATTCTAAGGTCACTAATGATGTCTTTAGTTACCTTTTTTAATTGAATCTTTTCTACTGAATTTTTTCTTCCTTTATTCATACTTGCTAAAGCATTTTACTGCATTTAACATAGTTAATCTTAAATACCCCATTACTTTGTTTCCAGAGTAATCTTCTTTCTTGTTTTCCAACATTTCTGCCATCTTGGATCATTTTAACCTGATTTCTTCATGGATTCTACTTTACCTGATCCAATGACAAACTAATTTTCTCCCTCTACATACTTTCCTTGAGTAATTTTATCCACTCTGATGGCATTTATTCTCCTATATACTGAGGACTTCACTTATCTAGATAAGGGGTCAGGAAACAATGGCCTTCAGGGTGGATTATCACAGCTTGCCACTTGATTTTGTAAATGAAATTTTCATGAAATGCAACCATGCCTGTTTCTTTTGTTTATGACTGCTTTTATGTTACAAAGACAAGCTTGAAAAGTTACAACCAAGAACTTAACAGTCCTCAAGTATGAAAAAGACTGTCTGACCTTTCACACACACACACACACCAACAGCTGATCTAGGGTTTGTCTTAAAGATGAAACTTTTGGTCTAATATATCTGATTATCTAAAGAAATTATACACCTTAGTATACTGAACACAGTTAAATCCAAATGTTCAAGCCTGTTCTTCTGCCTACACTCACTTGTTCTCTTATTAAGAATCTATATTTAGCACAACCATAAACCTAGGAATCATTCTAGACTTTGTTCTTTTCTTCCCATCACAATGATCTCCAAGCTCTGATTAATATAGTTCATATTTGTTCTCTCTTCATCAATACAACCAGTCACAATTCAGGATCTTAGCCGTGTTTCTTGTGGTTGCAGGTAAAGGTTTCCATCCACAATTGCCTGTGTGTCACTCATCATTTCTCCAGGTAATGACTTGAGTGAACCGAGTCCCAATCAAATGATTCAGGACTTTCAGGACTCCAACCATGGAGCGTGACTTTGGCACAAAGCATTGTCATTATTATAAAAGGGAAAGCCCAGTGTCTATCCTGGGGTGGAGAGGAGGCTCTTGGCTGTGGTAAAACACACACCCATGGCAAATGCAATAAGATTAAACCTAAATTAGGATGTTAACTGCCTGGGAGAGTCTGGAAAACTTTTGCAGAGGAAGTGACATCTTAAATAAATCTGAAAGACATAAGAAATTGTCAGTAAGTGTGATGCATTCTAGGCAAGTAAGTAGGCTGTACAAAAACAGGAGAGAAAGAAAGAAAATGAAATGACAAGCATTCAGCGAGGTTATAATAAAGACTGTGTGGGGTATTTGTAAAAATGTAGGCTGAAAAGAAAATTTAAGCCTGGGTGTGAAAGTTTATTTTCGTTTTTTAACAACATGTTTGAGTGCATAGACTTTATAATAAAAATAATGAGAAACCTATTTTTTAAACAAGAGAGAAACTTACAATTGACACTTTTAAAAGGTATTTATTGTGACAGATTAGAGTGTAAGCACATCACAGTGAGGGAAAAAAAACCAACAAAACTTGTTACAGGCAAAATTTAGGAGTCCACTGCAGTAATCATTAAGAGAAGTTATTTGCTTAAACTAAGTCAATACGAGTAGGAGCAGGTGGGAGTCAGATTCAAGAGATAATTCTGAGAGAAATCTACAGGACTTGTGTCTACTTAGCTGAAACTGGGTGGGGCCACAGGAGAGGAAGGTGGGGAGAGGCAAACCAAACAGGTCCAGCAAAGTGGACAGAGGAGGCAATGGTGCTATTGACCAAGACATTAACCTTCCACAAAAGGAATAAAAGGTTTTGGGGAGCAACAGAATGAGCTTATTTGGGATTGGGTTAAGCCTGAAATGCCTCTGATGCAATCAAGATGACCAGCAAACATGCCAGGGGACAACTGGAAGCACTAGAGTAGACTATGTGGCAGAAACAAGAAAAAAGAAACCATATCTACAGATTGAGCAACACGCCACAATGAGCTTGAAGACAAACTTATCCAACCACTAGATTGTCCCCATTTGTGAAAGGCTAGCTTAAGTATTTATTTTTCAAGATGAAGCATATATTCTTAACAGGTCCCCTGTAAAAAGGTTAAGCTGTTGTAGTGGTAATATCTTAAACATTGACCCACATCAATACATTATCTTGAATTATTTTCTTGATAGACTTTAATTATTTAAAGAAGGCTTTAAAAACACAATATTTATGCCACAGAGTATTATTTTAAAAGTCAGAAAGAGGAGGTCTTATCAGGCACTGTGAATATCATAACATACCAAAACGAAGAGGTGGGTTGTCGTGATGAGGAGGAGAAAAGAGCAGAAAAATGGGGAAGAAAGTCAAAGGAAAAGTGAAAGTGGAAAGCAAAGAAGGGCAATGCCTACTGATTTCCCAGTTTGGACCAGTTATCTGAATGTATCAAGAGTTCTCATGTCTTCTTGGACAAAACCAAGGTGCGGTGGGATCAGGGGTGGAAAGTGGGGATGACTGGGGTGCAGGGGAGTGATGGGGGAAAATGAAGACAACTGTGTTTGAACAACAATAAAAAAAGTTAAAAAGATAAAAAAATAAAAATGTGGAAAAAAGAAGAGTTTGTGTGTCTTATGCTTTGCATTGTTTTGTTTTAATCATTGCTCCCTTTGAAAAATATTTTTAGAATGAAAACATGTGATAACACTTGAGTTTCTATTAAACATTTAGAAATTGAAAACCAACCTGCTCAATTCTCTTAATTGTTCTCTCAGTTTTATGGCTAATGTTAAAAAATAGACTTCTAGGAGAAAAAGGTCTTTGGTAGCTTCAAGTAATGCAAAAAGCTCTCTAAACATTGCCTTACAAATGTTTTAAAATCCCATCTATCCTGGCTATTTCTCCATAATAACTTTTTCTATATATGCATTTTCTTCAGCCCTTAAAAGATTAGGGAAAGGTTTAGATAGTAACTATTTGATTGTGTCAGTCAATGTTTCCTGAATCCCTGACTGATATTTTAATGCTCAAATTGTAAGGCAACACTCTATGTGATTGCATTTAAAAAAATTCACTACTCCCCGGGCCTTAAAGTGCTTTCATCATTGGTATGACTAGAAATAGAATATTGATATAAGTAAGTATACATTTGATGCCTATTCTTAGTTACTATTTTTTGAGGGGGAATACCAAAGGAAAGAAATCTTATGAAGGGGAAAACCAGACATATATTAATTATAATAATTATTTTTTTCAATTCTACCTCCTTCTTGTTTTGTATGACAATTACTTACTACTCCTATTTCTGTAAGTTATTTATCAGTACATATTTATTAAAATCTGACAGATTCATTGCATTAGAATTTGTGAAAAATTATATTGGTGTATATTCTTACATATTTTACTGTTTATATATATGTAATTAAGTATGTGTGCATGTATATTTTTGTGTATTTGTTCAGTTGTTCAATGGCAATACAGGAAAATACAATTTAAGACTACAAACACAACTGATGATTGTATCAAATTTCATTTTTATTGGTAAAGTATAACTCATAAAAATATATAAAAACAGTAAAATTTTAAACTCTGTTCTGCAGTAATATCTTTTGGTGATTATGGTGGTGTCATTATATTCCAGAATACTGAAATCATTAAAGACTACATGATATGCCTATGCTACTTCATTTTAAGGGGTACTTTTTTCAGATTCTAACATCTTTTATAACAAGAAGTGTGCTGCCGTTGACATGATTAGCTAGCAGCTTCATTTTTTTAGCAATACATGAAATAATAGTGCATCTAACAATAATACTGTCAAAATCAATAGAATCCTGTATTAGTGTATTTCACTTCTTTGAAAATAGAGAAAACTGTGTGGTATAGTAACAGTTAACATAATATCCTCCTTGTATTATCAGTAAATAAGGGTTGACTTTAGGTGATGTTTTTCATCTAAGTTTGTATAAACCTTGCAAGAACTATTCAAGCAATGAATTTCAAAGGATTTTTCCTAAGGTAGTAGTCATTTTATGTAACATTGGATAAAAATATAGGGACAGGTCAGGTGACTAACATGTCATTTAAGGTCATGACCCATGTCACTGGCAAAGCCATTCAGCCAGTTTTGAATCATTTCTAACTACCACACAGCCACACATTTTTGTGTTTTCCTTTTTCCTTTTCTCCCAGTTCTATCAAGACACCATGTGGGCTTTACAGAGGTTTTCTTTGGTCCTTTGAGTTTTCTCTGCTTACACCGCCAGTGGTAAACGTGATAAGAGAACTATAAGACCACAAGCGGTTGGTCCAATCTTATTAGAAATTAGGATGTCATCTAATTCTATCCGTAAGTACATGCTGTAAATCAGTTTTCCAGGCTTTAGAGTAATGTTTTCTTTCTCTGCTCTTGGGATTTTTTAATGTATTACAATTTACTTTTGGTAGAATCATTTTGATCTCTATTAGAAATTTGGTAGAATCATTTTGATCTCTCGTATGGTATAATCTTGAGAACTGCTGAGGGAAGTAGAGAAGTCAACTTAAAAGCATATTTCTCGGACCAAGAAATTTGCCTGCTGTGCTAGTCACTGAAGAATGTACAACCTTAAAAGGACAAATGGGGCATTATGCTGTGCCCCCCATATATTTTACATGAAGGACTCTAAAGTTATGATTATCCAGATTTCTCTCAGGTAAAATTAGTCAGCGTATTCAGCTCAAAAGTGCTTAAACTAAATAATCCCACACTAATAATTTTTTTTAATTCAAGGTTTTATTTCTTGCTCTAGAAAATTTTATTCCTCAAAGAACTTTATAAATGATATCTGACAATAAACATTACTCTTTTTCACTCAGCTAATATATGAAAAATGTGCTATTGAATGGAAAGCAATAAATATGAAAAGAAGGCATATCAAAAATTAGGTATTCAATACCTCAATTTTTCTTTGCAAAATTAGAGTGTACTTTTTAAGGAAACATCATATGCCATGTAGTGTCGAAATACTTATTTTGTAATAAAATTGCATGTTAAGTCCTAGAAACTTATGTGTTGTCAGAGCAACTTCTCTTGAAGTGAGAATTAATTTGCCTCTGGCTTCCCTCTTAGCAGTGGAAAATGTGATATTACATCCATACAGGCATCAACACTCGTTCTGTGCCAACAGCAAAGTATGTGAAACTGGAACCAACAGGGCAGCAGTCTCTCCGTTATGTGATAGTAACAGTGACATTTCTTCTGGGTATATTTTAAAAATAAAATTTGGTAGATATTAGGGAAGCATTTAGGAGATTCGACAAAAATAGTTGGCACAAAGGACTGAGCTGGTGATGGAACCAAGGCAAACAGACGGGAGGGGCAGAGTCCCGGTGAGCACTGGGCCAGCCCCCGTTTCTACCACAGTGCCTGTGGACCAGTTTGTCTTGAATAGTCGGCATGTATGGAGCACTCGTATATGTTTGTAACATTTGCATTTGCAGGATGACTACAATTTTGTAATGCCTCTTATACATAGACAAGCTCTTGAGAACACTCAAAATCTATGTTAATCAAAGCCTAGGTGGCTGCTGCAGTTGGAACGAAGCATAACCCAGTGAGAAGGGCTCCCTACACTATCCTCTGCTTTTCCTTTCTGCATCTTCCCCTCAACAAAGTGGTGAGAGTTCAGCTGACAACAGAGTAAACAGATTATTGTGTTATTGCTGGCTGATTGCCGGAGTTATTTTGGAGCTCTATAATTCACTTAAAGAGATTTTTGACATTTATGAAATGACTTCTATAATCAACTGACAGTGCAATATCCTATAATTGTTCAATTAAAAATGACTACTAGTGCAGTCATTTATTAGTAGAATCAGATAATTGTCTTGCCACTAAAGAGTACTTCTCACTTTGCACATCAAATGAAAATGTTTGAGTATAAATCTGTGACACAGCAGCCAAAGTCCTGGGGATTTTCAAGTGCATATGTAATTATTGCAGACCTCTGAAGTAAATATGGTTTAATGTGATAATCTTAAATGGATGTGTGTGAGTCTTACAAAATACTTTTCTGTATAAACCAGAGAGCATCTGTCAGAACGGATAGGAATTCATTTCCTACCCATATGAAGTTAATGATATTCTTCCCAACACGTGGTTTAACATGTGTACTTAGAACACAGGACAGCATGCATTTGCCTCAATTCTCATTTATCTTTTTTTCCTCCTGAAGATGAAACTGATTACCAAAGTAAGGAACCAGGAATGGTTGCATTGATAAATCAATTTCATATGGAATACTACCCTACTGGGTTAGCATTCAGAAGCTCAGGCTTTCAGATACATACACAGATAGGAATGCGAATCCAAGAAAAGAGAAAGGTTTACACACACACACACGCACACACACAATTTCAAATGCTATATTTCTCTGAAATCGCTTTGACTTGCATTATCACAAACCATCTGTTAAACTAAATCATAAATCAGTCTTTGATTAAATAATTTAAAAAACCCTTCACCACATTGAAAACAGAGAAGGCACAGATCATTTAAAGACTAAAGTAAAGAAATAACTAAATGGAGGGAAATCACAGCAGCCCCCTTAGAGATAATGAGTTCTTAATTTTTTTATTTTAAATTAGCATTGTGCTTCTTTGGACAAACTGGCTAAAACTCAAAATTTACATTCAAATAATGGTAATTAGGGAGATTCAGAGGGTGCTCAACAGATGGAAGATGTTACTTAATTTGAGGTTGCTACAAAACAGAATTTAGTAGTGTCAATTCAAAGTTGCTGCTTAATTTTAATTTTTAAATAAATAATCTGATTTAGTTGTTTGTTGTTTTCTGTTTTATTTGCAGGAACATGTTTAAAAATTGCTGTCAGATTGAATCATGGTCTCCCCCTTTCTTTCTAACCCATCAGCAAAGAAAGAGCATTTGAATCACAGCTGCTTTGGGGTTTTCTGTTTTTGTTTTTCTTCAAAAAAAATTTTTTAAGCCTGTTTTTCTTCTTCTTGTATGGATTTTAGAAAGAGTTTTGATAAAGACAGTCCTGGCAGCTGGATGATAAATATTATTTTCTTAACCTGCCTAGCTTTGTCAGCCACCTGCGACTGCAGCCTGCCACACGTTGGAAGCAGCTCATTAACTTTCCCACAGCTTCCCAGGAGTTTTCCTTGTTTTCTTTCACCTTGGGTGTGTGCTGCCTTCTCACTGAACGGTTAACTATCCGGGTAGGCCGAGTGGGCTTTGGCACCGCGCGCGGAGCACGCTTCAGGCAGCCTCCCTGCTAAGGCTCAAAATCTCTCTTAAACACATTAAGCAGCCCATTTTGGATTGATAGTGCAGTAATTATTCTGCTTCACCCTAAAAACCATCCTGGGGTAATTGGCGCAGAGGAAAATTACCCAGAGTCCTCCTGGGTAGTTAAGGAACGAATCCAGGGAAAGATAAGTGAAGCAGGAAAAAAAATCGGCACTTATTTGATTTTAATCTCACCACTTTGCAAGCATTTAAATTGCCTTAATCAGGTGGTTGGCTTCCAGCCTAGCTGGTAATCTGTTATCAAATTTGAAACTAGATTTTTTAAAATGTCAGTGTAGGCTGAGAATTGAAGTCTATTAACAGTTATGAGCCTCCCTCCTAAACTTCCATAATCTATGTATTAATAATCCTTTTAACAAAACTGTCAAATATTGCTTTATTAGAAGTCTATATTAATAAAATGGAAGTAAAAGCAAGACTTAATTATTTATTTTTTATTTTTACTTTAAAGTTGAAGGAACACATAATGCCAACATTCTTAACACTAAAATCCTATTTTTTTTCAAGCTATAGCTTGAGTCTATGGAATAACCTTGATAAATGTAATTGAATTTTTCTCTGATAAGATTAACTAGTGGTAATTGTAAATGGGGAGGTCTAAATGAGATGTATGACAAGCTGAAAATAATCAATTTTTTCTTCTCTTTATTTGATCCCAGATTTTTAAAAAATGGAAAGAGAAAAGCAGGACCTTGTAGGATGAAACATTTGTGTGTGAAATGTGCTTGTGTACACTGCTTATCTCCTATCGCCTCAGTGTGTCTAATTGTGCTGAGCTTGGTTTAAAATGAAATCAACACATTGAAACCCCAGAAGGCTTAATTAAGGGAGGGACTTAATAGTACCAAAAGGCAGATTTTTTTTTTAAACAAATGTGCCATACGTTTTACCTGCAACATTCTAGACTAAAAGCATCCAAAATTGTTAGGCCTATTAAGTTTTAAGTTGTTTTTTTTTTTTTTTTAGAGAGAGAGAGAGAGACAGAGAGAAGGAGAAAAAGAAGAAAATAATTTTACTTTGAAAATCTTAATTACTGTGATAGCAGAGTTGGGTTGTGCCTTTTTCACAATTCCTGTATGATTTGCATTTTCAGTTGAAGTTTTGTTCTTCACAGCACACAAGCCAGCAATCAGGAGCATATAGAAATGGCTTGATAGATTCCCCTTTTAAACATGCTTATAAAACATTTTGCCTATGTAGCTTTTTGTATTACACATTCCATGGGGTTTCTCACATACCAATCAAGAAAGCATATTCCTTTTAATTCATTTTCTCAGAAGTTTAAGAGCTTGGAAACGTATATTAATACAGAACAAAAAACTGAGAAACTGCTGCACCACTGTAAAGTGTTTCATTTGAAAAGCAAAAAAAAAAAAAAAAACGCTGTCATTATTTTTATTTCCCTTTCATGGTTTTTATCTGACCATGGAATTGTAGCAAGTAGATCAGACTGCAATAGAGTCTGCTCCAACACCTTAGATTCGTAGTTTCTGACTCAGTGCAGTAAAAGACTTTCAGAAACATAAAATCTAGTGACAATGAAATTAATTACAATGTACAAAAGAAAAGCAGCTGGCAACCCAACTCTGAATAAAGCCAAATGTGTATTTAACTAGCTATCAACCCCAATGTATGGAATATGTACATACTGTGTACATCTATATACACTTGAGCAAGGCACAATCAGCGTTTATGTCTTTTCATTTGTAGGTGTATAGATTTCCTCCATTACCTCCAAATTACTTTTATTATTATGCTTTATAGCATATTCAACTAAACATAACATGCATAGCTTGTCTCTTTTTGAACATCAGGCCTTATTAAACCTGGTCATTATAGATATGCATATAAGCATATATCTGCTGGTTAGGCATTTCCCTTTTGAAATAAGTTTTAACATATGCCTATGCCAAAGATCAGCTTCAAGAAAAAATTAAAGAGAGCTATAATGGATGTTTTCTTCCTTCATGTATGAGCATGAGGCTACCTACATCTTCCAGAGATAAAGGATATTTGAGCTGAAGTCAATGCCATAAAGAATACATACTGTATCTAATTTGTAATTTGTTATTGCCAGTATTAGTTAATTCTTATATGAGATTATGTCCAAATTCATAGTTTTTCTGGTTCATCACAGCACAGACTGGTCTCTGGCTAAAATTACCCATTAGTATCTGTACAGGAAAGTCCACTGCTTGGTCCGGTCCTCTCGCTCATCATCTTCCATGTGTTAGGAATGGCCTGCATTTCACACACGTTTCTCCTCATTGACCACTGTTCCAAGTCAGTGTATGATATATGATATAAAAATCAGTGGAATCTTTGGAAGCCAAAGTACTTCTTCACATACAGATTGAGAGAAGTGAAGGTTATATTCGAGTATTTGTTCTTTGGTTAAACCTCAATTTCAGTACTATCTTGAAGGCTATAAAATTAAAGTGTTTGTATACTTTGACACAGCTACGTAATATACCTGTGCGATCATTCTTTTTTATCTTAAAGTTTATTATCATATTAAAACAAGTTTTAAAAATCTGACACCTATTAGCACAAAACACTTGACACCATTATCTAATGCGGTCAAGGGGTCAAGACAAGTGAGAGTCCAAGTCAGCATGACACTAGAGCTCATTTTATTTAGGGACAGTCATCTATTGCTCAGCTAACATACGAGTCTGTCTAGAAAGTATCCAGCCATGTAATATGGAAAAATAGAGATTTTTACTGAAGAAAACACAAGATACAAGAAACATTGTACATAAGACAATGACACCTCAGTCCCCTTCAATGTAGGCACCTTAGGACCTCTCACAGTTCTCCCAATTGCCATCGGCTTCCCTGTTGGAATCTTCCTGAATCTCAGTGATGGTCTGAAATGCCTTCCCTTTCAATGGTGATTTTACTTCTGGGAAAAGCCAAGTTGTGGGGCACCAAATATGGGCTGTAGGGCTGAGTCACCTGGGGGATTTGATGTTTCACCAAAAACACTCTGTACAAGATGCAATGCATGAGCTGGCACGTTGCTGTGATGAAGCTGCCAATCACCAGTTGTCCATAGCTGTGGCCATTTTCTCCGTGTTGTATCTCTCAACTGACAAAGAACTTTGAAGTAATACTCCTTATTAACTCTTTGGCCTGGAAGGGTGTAGTTGTGATGGACAACACCTTCACAATAAAAAAGAACACAGTTAATATGGTCTTCATCTTGCTGCAACTTTGCCATGCCTTCTTCAGGCACAGAGAACCAGGAGACTTCCATTGGGAGGCCTTTGTTTCCAGGTCTTAGCCATAGACCCACAATTCATTTGCAGTTTTGACCTACTTGAGGAAGCCTGGTTTATTGGTAGTGGTTTAAATCAAGTCATTAGCAACTGTAGCACGATGTTCCTTCTGCTCTGGCAGCAGAAGATGCAGAATGAATTTTGCCATGACACATTGCATGCCAAGATCCTGTGTCATAATCATGGACACGGTAGTTTTTGGAATCCACAGATCAGCTTCTAGTTCTCTCACTGTCGGTTACTGATCTTTGCTGATTGCAGCCCATACACGTTCAGCATTCTCAGGTGTTCTGCTTATTGCAGGACTTCCAGGACATGGATCCTTTTCAACAGATTCTTAACCATCTTTGAAGCATCTGTGCCACACTTTATTTGCACTGCACTCATTGCATCGTCCCTGAAAGCCTTCTGAATCATCTGAATGCTTTCTGAAAAGGAGTGTTCAAGCTTAATGCAAAATCTGATGCAGATTTGTTGCTCTACTTGCTTAGTCAGTTTGAATGTGACAGCCACACAGTGCACATGCTCACTCAACTGCATCTACTGCCCCCACTGACTAGTACAGTGAAGTCATCATTGTTCACATAAGCACATTCCAGTCCGTGCTCCTTGGCTGCCAAGTTACATCGATGTCCTGCAAATTGTTCTTGTTATATTAACAGTTGCTGGACTTTTTTTAACTGACCTCATATTATGAACCACTATTTGCCCAGCCTTCTTCTCAATCCTGAAGGTAAAACTAAGAATAATATATTGCCCTTGTCCTTAAGAAATGAACATCTTCCTTGGGGAAAGAGTTATGTGAGAAGATAATTATGATACATCACAGTAAATGCCACAAAAGAGTATGAATTAAGTTCTTTGAGAGATCAAAGAACGGAGCTCAAATTGACCTGGGAAATTGAGGATAGTATGATAAAAGAGACATGTCATTTCTTGAGTCAGGAGAAGTAGACAATTAATGATATTCTATGGGTTAAATGTGCTTGTTTTGAAAAATACAGAAATAAGTATAAAGTAATTCTACTTACAGAATTGTTATATAGACAATTCCCTTGTGACTAATTATAATAATAATAACAATAGCTAACATTTATTACACACTTGTGTACCAGATGTTCTAAGTGCTTATTTGCATTAACACTATCACTCCTCATAATCATCATAGATAAATTATTACTATTTGCATTTTCTATATGAGTAACCCAGCCTGCTGACAGGCTAAGTGACTTGTTCAAGGTTGAGTCACACAACTAGAAAACAGTCAGTCTCCAGATCCCAATGCAGTAAGGTTTTCCTTTTCAGTAAAATCCTTTATGATGGAACAATATTATGCACTCTACTTTGAATAGTATTTTTGGTAAATTCTTCTTCAGTATCTCAAATATCTGAAAGGGTAGCCTGCTACCCAGAACCACTTCACTCTTTGTGCATTAGGAAGTTAGCTAGTTCTAAGCTCCATAGCAATATATCCTTGAGAGCAAACAAGAACTGGCTTACTTTATTCCTCAGCCTCTGACAACCTTTATTATTTCATTTATCTGCTATTCATAGCGAGAGGTAAACATCTTACTTCCCAGTGTGATCCGCACATCAACAGTGGGTCAGTTTAAATATTGGGAATCAATATGTTATAAAACATCAGCCAGGACTAAAAAGGCAGGCCCAGAGAAAATTCACTGAATGTCAAATAAAAAATAAACATCAACAGTTAAAAATGTAATAAGATAATAAATAACAGCAGGGAATTAAAAAAAATTTCTTAACCCAAAAAGCATTTTGACAAGTAAGATATACCTGTACTAAACACAAAGCCACTTGCAGTACAGGGAGCAATGAATTTTTTATGCAAGTAGACAGAACAATTCTTTTCTTACTTTAATAGACAAAATACATGACATTGGTGCCATTGATGGTAGGGTCTGGGACTCAGGAAAGGAGGGGCACTGGAGCCTCTGAGTGGACATTAGCACAGCTTCTACATTTTTTGTTGATTTGTGTAGACACTTAAGACTAAATGGTTTTTTTGTTTTCGTTTTTTGACTGAGGGTCACTTTTTCAAACCAGATATGTATGCATATATTCCCTATGTGCAGGTACTTGACTCTGTTTTTTTCTTTTCTTTTCTTTCTTTCTTTTTTTTTTTTTTAAGTTTTATACCTTCTTATCCCTCTCCTTCAAATTTGCACAACCTAATCCTGCTCTCAGCTGGTCATTGAGCCTGTGTTTGTGGGTAAGGACTTTTTTTGACCTATCATTGAATCCACAGTTCTGTAGAAAGCCCCACAAAAAGTGAAAAAAGTAGGGCATTGTGTCCCTTTTGGGCTACTTAAATTTTAATGTGTAATGACTAGTCATCAAAAGGAAACAAATAATATTCCTGAACTTTGTTGCCTGAATAACATAGTCAAGAAAGCCACCGTCCAGCAGGAGAGTGATCATAGTCTTCCTGTACTCTCAATTCACCCAGTGAAAAATATATTACCCACACACTTCCACATACACTAGCATTTAGCAAATATTTCTGTCTTTCAGGGCTGCTGCTGTTAGGGCCAGAACACATTCCTGGGAGTCATAACCTTCCTTATGAGCATCTCCTTCACCTAGCTGCTCTTCCTACTGACCACAGGTGCCCACAGCAACGATGGGGCTCTTTATATGAAATAAAAGCACAAGCCAAGGAATGAGTTTCTAACTGTGAAAGGGCAGGGACCAGAGAGTACTCAGAAAAGATTTTTATTTTTGTTGGTATTTTTGGCAGAGTATTTACCCAAAGCCTTAGCAACCACAAGTATATATTCACTTATTCCTGTGTTTTTTTTTCTAATAATATTTTTAACCTCTCTGCGTCTTAGGCGCTATGAAAATTTCTAGAGAAACTGCACAATTCCTAACCTCAGGTCCTTATTCTAATGGATGAAGATATATATGTGTATGTGCATATTACATATTTGAACATGGTGAATAAAGAAATACAATTCTATATAGTATGTTATAGGAAAAGCAGAGAAAGGACACCAGCAAACCTGGGATATAGAAGGAAAGATTGGAAAATTATCTTGGAGATGATGCCAGAAATCTGATGTATTGAAGAGTGGGAAGTGGTTTTACAACAGAGGGAAATCGTAACTATTGTAGATCAGCTTCTGTAAGGAACATAAGAAATTCAGGTGGTAGCCATGTAGGGAGGGAGGTGGAATAGCAAAGGATGATGATACAATTGAAGGCCCAATCAAATCACAGAGAGCCTTAGATGCCCCGTTGTGTAGTCCATTGAGTAGGTGTGCTCTGGGGGGCGTGGCCATGGGGAAGGGAGTGGAGCTGGCAATGGAATAAACATTCCAGGGAAAGGAGGAATGTCGGGGAAACTAGAGATAAAAATCAGATTAGGAGGCTCTTACTGGAGCTCAGAGATCATGGAGATTGGGCCTAGAGCTGTGGCCACAGCATTGTTAAGGTGGCAATAGAACCAAGATATATGTAGTGGAAATTCATGCATGTGGTGAGTGGTAGGGTGAGGGAGAAATCACAATTGCTTTCTAATACCAAATGTTGGACAGACCATCAGTTAAGATAATAGCTACATAAAGGAGAAAACAGATTTATGGGAGATATTAATTCAGATGTGGCAAATATGTTATTAAGGTATGCTAATATAGGTGCACTGCAAATCTAAAGCTTAAGGGAGCAAATTATATATAATTTATATATAAATTGGGGGTCAACTATATGTAGGTTATAATTGGAAGTCTGAGGTTATAAAAGCAATCCAAATATGTTTACAAAATTAAACAACATCCTGGTCCAAGACTAGAAATATCAACATTTTAAGGGCATATTAAAAAAAAAATAAGGTGTCTAAGGAGGAAACTGAAAAATCTGATGCAGAGTAAAAGGGCCTTCAATAATTTAAAAATAAAAAGGAGATGCTCTTCAGAGTCAAGAATTTGTAGCAGGAAAAAATCTGATAAAATAAAGGCTAAAAACCACTTATTACATTTGACAGTTAAGAATCCTTATTGATTGTAGCAAGATCAGATGTGAGAAATGGGTATAAGTAGAAAAAATGGTGTCAGGTTGTGGGTGAATATATATAAACATGTGAATATATATGTCTCCCAAAACAATTAGATAGCTATTAACTAATAATTTAATTTAAATTAAGGGAAGAGGTTGTTGCAGATGATGAAAAAAAAGACTAGGATGATTATTGTTTGAAGAACAGAGCCTGGTAGAGTATGACGTTTAAAGGTAGAACAGAGAGGAGATGACAGTTGGAACATCCCAAAGAGGACACAAGGTGATAGAATTAAAGGTGAAGATACGATTGTTGGTTTTCAACAGGAGGAAGACTGCAGCCTCTGAGGCTATAGGGAAGGAGAAGAGAATGCTTGTGGTACAGATCATCATTACAGTTAGTGAGGTGAGGAATTGAGCAGCATCGTACCTGGACGTCCTCAGGCAGGTCTGGGATGACAACAGTGAGAAGAAAGAAAGTTGGGTAGGTAGATCAGGAAAAGGGGAAATTTTGGAATAGTCTATTTAAAAAAATGAGAAAGGAAGCTGATTAAGTAAAATGCAGATGAGCAGACAAGGAGTTCAAGCAGATTTCTCAAAATGTAGATTTGCAGTATTGACAACTGGAGGCACCATACTATTATCCAACAGACTCTGAATATTCATCTCTGAGGTCAAATAAAGCCTCTTCGAGTATTTATTTTGTGCTGGAATTTGCTGAGCAGATGTGACAGGAAGATAGTTATCTATTTAGCCATTAGTGAGGGTGACCCTTTTTCAGTTTAGTCAACTGCTTAGAAACAGTAGGTTCATCACTTCACCACTAGTCTTCATTGGCCTCCATGGCATTGCCTCTGACTCTTTGCCCTAAACCCTTCAACCAGACCAGCTGTGCACTCTGTCTCTGCTGACTTCCTCTCTTAAGATTTATAAATCAGGCACTTTTAAATTGTGTAATTCCATTTATTTGAAATATCCAGAATAGACAAACTCATAGAGACAGAAATCATAAATTAGAGGTTACCAGAAACTGTGAGACATGGGAATGGGGAGTGACTGCTGATGAGTAAGCGGTTTCTTTAAGGGTTGTATTAGTTTTCTAGGAGTTCCTTAACAAAATACCACAGACATGGGCTGCTTAGATAATGGAAGTGTGTTTTCTCACAGTTCTGAAGGCTGGAAGTCCATTATCAAGGTATAGGCAGGGTTGGGCTCCTTGGCCTGATGTAGATGGTCATCTGCTCTCTGTGTTATCACAAAGGTCTTTCCTTCATGTAATCTATGAATGCCCCTAGCCTGCCTTCCTCCTTCCTTCCTCCCTCTCTTCCTCCCTTCCTCCCTTCCTTCCTCCCTCCCTTCCTCCCTCCCTTCCTTCCTTTCTTCCTTCCTTCCTCTCTTCATCCCTGATGCTTTATAGATTTTATTTGTTATGAAGGAAATTTACTTCTATGTATCTTTAATTATTAGGTAAAAGTTGTGTGACTTGGAATACAATTAATTTTGCATTTGAGCATTTTAAAATAGAGTTTTTCATGCACTTTAGTCACCCATTCTGTTTAGAGATTGTTCACATGTGCTTTCAAAAACCTGGAAAACCATCTTAAGAGAACCTAGCCCTCAATCCACATTTATCCATTTTGTGAACTCTACTCCAAAATAGAGCTCGACTTTGTCCATTTCTCTCTTTCTACCAAGACCACGGTGGTCCAAGCCACTAGCATCTTACCTAGACAGTGAAAACCATTTTCCAACCAGTCTGCTCACTTCAGCCTTGTCTATTTTTAAGCCGTTTTCTTAGTGGTCATTTAAAATGTTATAAAAATGATTCTTTACCCCTTTGTATTCTTGCACTTAAAAAAATGAAACCTTCTTTAATCTAACCTGTAAATCCCTACAAGGTAGAGGACCTACCTGTCTTTGACCTCATTTCCCATCACATGCTCCCTTGCCTATGATGCTTCCAGCCACATTAATTTTCTTTCATTTTCTAGAACTTAGCAAGCACACTCCTGCCCTAGGGCCTTTGCACTAATTCTCTCCCTCAAACCAGAACACTCTTCTTCCATCTGGTCTTCTCGTGGCTGGTTCATTCTCATGTTTCAATTCCCAGCTGGCAAACTACCTCCCTAATGAAAATGCATTTATTCTTTTTACTCTGTTTGATGTACATGACTTCTCCATCCCTCCATAACTCTATTATAACATCATACATTTTTCTTAATAAAATGTATTATTTTATAACACATGGAAAAATAAAGCAATGTTATTAATGTGTCTTAGTACTCCTTATTTTCTCTCTTTTATATTAGATTGTAAAATGTTTGGGGAAGGAAGCATGTCTGACTTGTATAATCTTATAAGGCCAGTCCTTAGTAAAATGCCAGCTCATTGCAGGGATAAAGATGAAAGAATAAACTGATGACCTATATAATTACCAAATATATAGTATTCATTTTGCTCATCTTATCTTGAGCATTTAACAATATTGTTCATGTTTTCCTTCTAGAAACCCCTTTAGTTTGGATTTCTGAAACATCCTGCACTTCTTGGAACACTTTTACTGTCATTTACAATTGCCTTTCCCCCTAAATGCTCCTTAAATAGTAACATTCTCTAGAGATTTACCTTTGGCCCTATACTCTTCCTATTCATTATATGTTTTTGAGATAATTTAAACCATAGTCACCACTTTAACCAAACCTATGTGCTAATAACTTCCAAACTCTTCAGCCCATATTTTTCTCCATCATGTGATTTAAAGCTGTTTATTCAGACGTCCTAAATTGATATTTCTAAGTTCCCTAAAACTTAAGATTTCTAAAATTAAGCATTTTATTACTTATATCCCAACCCTTTTTCAGCTTTTACATGTCTCATGGCACAACCGTTTATCTAGTTACCTAAGTCATCTATTCACGTATTAGTTTTTTCCAGTGAATATTTGAGTGATTTCTGTGTTCCAGACACTATTCAGGGAACTTGGAATAGGCACATCCATATATAAATCAGGCAGATGCGCACACACCCTCCTCCAAAACAACAAAAACCTGCTTATGTTCATCGTAAAATCCTTAATCATTTAAAAAAATCTTTTTCCATCACTTCCTATTTCCAGTTGTACTCAGGTTTTAAATACTTTCACTTAAAAACTCTTAATTCATTTCATTTTCTCTATTCCTTCTCTGCCTTAGTTCAAGTTCTTATCATCTCTAGCATTATAATAACTTTTTAATTGGTCAATCTGCCTGAGGGTACCTTACAATCTACCTCCAAAATACAAGGCAAATCATTCTAAAATGCAAATCTGGCCATGATCCTCCCCTAGATGAAAATATTTCAGTGAATTTCTATCCCTACAAAGTGAATGTCTTGTTTAGATATCTCCTAAAATTAGGTCCAGGGGAATGACTCAGGCAAAGTCAAAACCAGAATAATGTGAAGCAAAGAGAGGAAAGAGCCCTAAGAGAGGTGAACACCCAAAATACTCCAAAGTTTTTATTACAGCACATCATCATAATATGAAATGTGCTGGCACCAGCTGGAGTAGATCAAGCAGATCCAATCAATTTATGTGTGTGTTTTTTCATCATAGAAATACTGCTTTCATTTTCTCTCTATCATTCTTTCTGCTTGTTATACGTTCTTATATTATACTATCTGTTAAATTATTAAGTTTAATTTTAACTTCCAATTCTTGATGATTTATGAATACACTGAATAAAACAGTTCTCTAATGTAAAGTTGTATTGGTCATGCTAGCTATTTTTACTAAATATATGTATCATAATAAAGTAAGATTTATTTATATACCTAATTCTCATTTCAACCTCAATTTTTTAAGGGAAACTTTATAGCAAATAACTATCTATTGAGCCAATGTAGAATTTATCTTGATTGTTACTTAGTGAATAGAGTAAACCAAATCACAACACTTTTTTTGAATAATTTTTGGAATGATGTGCTACTTGTAAAATTATGACTACCTTTCAACCAGAAGTAATCTTACTCTTCAGTAACCTTGGCATTTATATTTTAATTGTAAGTAAAAACTAGTATTGTAGGAATAGATTGTCTTACTTGAAAGACATCTTAACTAAAGTCATATCAGCCATTGTTTTCCTTGGTTGGCAGAATCAATCAATTCACCTATCAATCTAATATTTATTAGGTGCCAACCTTGAGCTTGGCATTGATCCAGTCCTCTGCATTAGTGAAATAATGAATACAAAGAGGCAAAATAAGATGATAAATTCTAAATGATAAAATATGGTTAATAGAATTTTTTTATTTTTACTGAAGTGAATTGTGTGTGTGTGTGTGTATATATATATATATGAAAAATCTTTGTAAGAAGCATAATTTTTAGTTCCAAAGGTGAAAGGTCTTATTAGGAATCTGATATCATATAAACTGTCATGATTTTCAGATCTCTTTGGGGAAACTTGTTTTCTAGAGCATTTGTGGGAGCCTTTGGTAACTTTCTATAATTATTTCCTTGAAGCAATGAACCAGTGCCTCCAACCTACAAGTCAAAACATTGGGTGGTAATGTTTGGGGATTGTTTGGAAGGAGCTACTTCTGGCCTCAAGTCTCCTCTCCAGTGGACTTCCAAACTCCATTGTCTCATGGGATTCTGCATTTACACACAACATCTTGAGCTCTAAACCTGAGAGTTAAATAATCCTTGTAGAGCTTAGTCCCAAGAGACCAAATAGAAAATCAAAGGAGCTATGCTTTTATTAAGTCAACAAAGAACAATTACTGAAGCTTAACAAAATCTTCATATATAAAATACCTTCTTTATCTGGATTCTCAGAGTTTACTTACTACCGATTCAAAATTTGAATTGGATGAGGAAATATAAAGTGAAAGAAACCTCTTTAATAAGTTATGTTTTTCAAGGCTCTTTGTCGGTGTATGAGTTAGTTAGTAGATTCAAGTCATCAGATTCCAATAAACAGAATCTTCTCTACATCTAATTATTTCATCAGTAAACGACTCTTAAACCGGACAATGTACGGCAGTTGAGTAAGCACAGAATACATTCAGCCAATAATGTGTTAATTTAGTGAATAGTGAGAAATAGGGGCCGGCCAAGTCAAAGCCACTGATCTTAGTCATCTGAGAAAATTATATGAGCACTTTTGGAGGGGAGGTCAAATGATCAGAAGAACTTTAACTGTTGCAAGCCCATTTTTTAGTATTGGTTTTGCAATTGCCAACTTTATGTATTTAAGTACTTTTATTGACATCTTTCACCCATGTTTTTAGTTGGGCCACTCACTAATGAGCCTCCAGCACCTTCACAGAGCACCCAGTAAACAGGATTCCAGATGCCTGATTTCCTCCTGTTACCTTCCCTCATAGTCTTCTTTGCCCCAACTTAAAACTTACCGGAGCTATGCCTTCCTGTACATTTGTGGATACTAATATTAACTTTGTCTCTTCTAATATGTCAATTAATTAAATGTTAACCTTCTGATATAAAATAAATTATATTCCAATAGAATATCCTTTCTACAAAGCAATTTGATTATATTTACCACATCTAAAAATAGCACGTATTACAATTTATTTAAGAAATCTATTCTAAAAATATAAGATTTATAGGTGAATATGTTTACTGTATTATCCATACTGAATTTTAAAATAAGGCCCTGGCTGGTGTGGCTCAGTGGATTGAGCACCAGACTGCAAACCACAGGGTCCCTGGTTCAATTTCTGGTCAGGGCACATGTCTGGGTTGTAGGCCAGGTCCCCAGTAGGGGGCACATGAGAGGCAACAACATACTGATGTTTCCCTCTTATTATCCCTCCCTTCCCCTCTGTCTAAAAAGAAAATAAATAAAATCTTAAAAAAAATAAAGATGTTTAATGTATTATTCAGAGTAGCAAGAAAACCAAAAACAAAATAACGTTTGTAAAATGTAATAATTAAACTAGGGCCTTAAAAGGTAAGGAAAACCAATAAAAATTTATAAGACATAATAAAGTATATAAAATATTAATTTCATTTATAAAAAGTTCAAAAGCTAGAAAAACTAATCTATGATCATACAAATCAAAATAGTGATTGCCCAGGCGAGGTAAAAATGTTTGAAAGGAGACACAAAGGAATTTTATGGAGTGATAAAAATAATGTTTGTCTTGTTTGGGATACTGGTTACATAGGTATACTCTACTTATATCTGTCAAAATTCACTGATCTGAACATAATGCACACGTTATATTTACCTCAAATGCAAATTAAACTTTTGTATCAATGTGCCAGTTTCTAGATTATTGTTTCTTAAAACCAGTTTCACCTTCTATTGTCGACTTTGTGATGCTGAAGCCCACTTGGCCAACCACACTTGTTTCCGCTTTTCCAGGTGGCTCCACGTTAGACCTTGCCGATAGAAGGAGCTAGAGGGAGACTAGGAGGCTGGAGGAAGAAGGGGATGCTCACTTCTCGTTGCCGTCAGTGTGTAGTGGTTGCACATATCACTCCAGCCACAGTTTCACCTCCATCGCAGTAGAGTTAGCCCATAGGAACAGCTGAATTCAATATTTGGTCACTTCAGCCATTGCAGAGCCAACCTTGTCAACACTCCACAGCGACACCAGCACACAGCTGGTACCTGCTCCACTGAGTTCTGGGTTCCAGTCCAACAAAACTCTCTTTTGTGGTCAGAGACACTGGAAACGGCTGAGCAGAGCCTCCTCCTCAGAGATTTGGGGCTTTGGAACCATAGAGACCTTTCTTTAAATTTCCAAGTTATAAAAATTTCAATATGTTTGGTAGCTATTTCTTACAGTTGCTATTTTTTTGACATACAATTTTTTTCCTTTTATCCTTGTAGTTACATAGTTAATGACTATATCTAGGTAACAGGTCTGTATTTTAAATTTTCTTTGTTCAAATAACTGGTTTATGGTTTTGCCTTTTGTCCCTTTACTCTGTATGTATGTATAATTTTCACATATCTGTACCTTAACTGACCAAAAGTCTAACTTCCCTAAGCCTCAGTTTCCTTATATGTAAAATGGGGCTAATATTAGTACCTAATCATATGGCTGTTATTAAGATTAAATTAAACAATACACATAAGTGTAAAATGCCTAGCAAACTTAAGTATAGAGTATTATACAATCCCAAAGAGTTTATAATCTGGCCAATAAAAATAACAAAAATATATTCTCCTAATTCATAATCTATGGAGTATGAATGTTTATTTTATCATTTGTCTTTAAATTGGATATATGTACTCTTTTGTATTAGTATTTCCTTTATAATATATAAAATTTATATTAAAATATAGTGGGCATGAGAGAATTATTATGAAAGACTATATATTATGAAATCAAAATTGTGGGAGAAAACATTGGAACAAAAAATTTAGGAATCTACACCTGGTTATAAATGTCTTCACTTGTCAAATGTTCTAAAGTAAGTTACATATCACTCTACAACAAAAACAACTAAATCTAAAGAGTTAAGAATGATCTCCTTCAGTTAAACGGAAAATGTTTTCTATGACATTTTCCTATGAAAATTTCGAGGGAATTTTCAGAGGACAGTGGAATCTGTCTGTTGCCGGTCAGGAAGGGATGCAACCTCATATTCCAGAGCCCACATCCCTGCAATGCCACCTACTCTGTGCTTCTGGAAAGCTGGCCATGTCCACTGAGAGCTGGGCTTTGTCTACCTGAGTGTGTTATTGGAAAGACTTGTGGTTAAACATAGCCAATTTAACAAGATTTTTGTCATTCCTATCTAATAATAACCCATAAAATGAAAGTAATAAAATATACATATATACACACACGCAAAAGACTAAAAAAGGGGGAAGAGAATCCAGCGGAAAAATGGTGTCAACAAAAGTTTGAAGATGTTGATGCCCTGGCTGGTGTAGCTCAGTGGATTGAGCAAGGGCTGGGAACCAAAGGGTCCCGTTTCAATTTCCAGTCAGAGCACATGCCTGGGTTGCAGGCCAGGTCCCCAGTGAGGGCCACGTGAGAGGCAACCACACATTGCTGTTTCTCTCCCTCTCTTTTTCCCTCCCTTCCCCTCTCTCTAAAAATAAATAAATAAAATCTTTAAAAAAAAAGTTTGAAGATGTTGAGAGGAGAGACTAGCCATGGCTGAATTAGAGTTTAGGGTGCTGAAAGCTAAATGTCTGCAGGAAAGGAAGCCAATGAGAAGCAAGTTGATACATATCCCAAAACTCAGAAACTAGACCAACAGTTGAATCAGATTGAATTGGATTGTGAGAAATGTGTATAAGCAGTCAGACTTCAGATCTGCTCTTTCCTAGACTGCACAGCCTGGCAGAAACAAGACAATTTCGGGAGAACTGGACTGAAAGAGTTTCTTTACTCCAAGGATATCAGACAAAAAGATCACCAGCCCCTTTCACACCTGAAGCTTCAGAAAGCTGGCTGACTTCATATTACATCTCATGTCTCTATTTGTACACTCCTACTAACAAAGTATTAAAGGAACCATCTTTGGGGAAATCAATCAGTTGAGGAGTAATGTCTACAGATATAACAATTTGAGTTAATTGACAAAATATCTGGATTCTTATTCAATTATCCTGCTATTAGACCTACTAATAAGAGCTCTGCCTATGCAAACTGACCTTAAAATTAGCTTTTTAGTACTTCAGTCTTAAAAATGAATGGAGAGACGAGGATGACTACACAAATTAGGGAAACCTCAAACATGACCGAGAGAAATAAGACCAAACCCACTGTTTGAAACAATTGCTAAACAGACAAAATATAGGGGGCAGATAAAAACTTAAAAGAAAAAATCTATAACCACTGTCCTTAGAGTGTTAAGTGTATAAATAAATACATGCAATATATAATATATATTACATGTTTATTACATAGATATAACTTCGTTTCTATAAAATGAGAATAGCATGCTATTAAGAAAATAAAATTCAAACAATAAAAAAGAGCTTTTGGAAATTGAAAACTGAATACTAAAAATTTATAAATCATTCAAAGATGTGAAAAGAAAGTTGAAGAATCTCTTTGAAAGTGATTGAAGAAAAACCAAGGAAGTATAAGGCTGAAAAATAGGAAAACTGGAGAATAAAACTAAGGGCTTTAACATCTAAATAAGAAGCATTATAGTCCTGGCTGGTGGTGTGGGTCAGTGGATTGGGATTGGAAACAGGAAGTATATGTACTCAATGAAAACTCCGGATTCTAAACCCTTAAAACATACTCTCAAAACGAATGAATGTTGCTACATCGGCATATGTTCGGAGAGACAGAGAAATAACTGTATAACTAGGAATTCTCCATACTAATCTTCATGTAGAATGCTATTTAATAAAAGCAATGCAAAGGTGCTCATTTGAAGGTTACAAACATATTATTAAAACTCAAGAATACCAGCAATTGTTCAGAAACTAGAGTAATAACAGATTTGAGGGGAGAATTGTTGGCAGACGGTAATGAAAATAGAGCATCTCTTAGTCAGTTTTAATATTTTTTAAAGTCTCTTAAGACACTTTCTTATTGCCTGCATCAAAAAATACTGCTCCATTGATCCACTCTTGGGTATTCCAGCTCCTAGAACTGAAAAATGTGTTTCCAGATTGAAATGTTCCACCAAATGCTCTTCAAAATGAATTTACAAACATTCACTGTAAGAAATTTTATTTGGAAATGGCAGAATACTTATGATAAAGAAAAATGTCTTCAAAACGTAATAGAGGAAATATAGATTATATGCTACAAATCAGATTGCAGGATGGCAATAATGAAACCTAGAAAATAATAGAACATATTCTGCAAAGTTCTAAGAGACATTTACGTCCAACCAGAATTCTTATTCAAGCTAGACTATATAAAGTAGAAGAGAAGAAGAATGACATTTTAACAGAGGCAAGCATCAAAAAATGTACTTTCCATGCATCTTTCTCAAGAAGCTATTGGAGGTTGCACTGTGTCAAAAACAAAGAGAAACACTAAGAAAGAAGCTGAGATGCAAAACATGAAAGAAAAAAGGCGATTTTCTCAAGATGGTGAAGGATGAGACCATATCTGAGAGCAACTAGTTTAGGACCAGTTTTAAACAACAGACAGGATATTATAGAAGGAATGGCCTAGCAAATGGCTGGAGTGGACAGAGTGTCAAATACACTTGATTCTCTTCGCTTTGACTCTCCTTTTACAATGTAAAAGATGGGATAAGAGAACAGGCCTGCCTTTTTAATTGACTGAGGGCCCAGGATCTTATAAGCGTCTAGTGCTTAATATTTAAATAATTTATGATTATTTGCTGAAATTAAAAAAAAAACACTGCCATTTTCATTTTTGTTAGCTTATCCTTCTACTAGAAATGTCCCTTTGAAAGGATGGAAAGTATGTGCCTGGCAGAGTATTCTCAAAGCTCAAGTAGCCTGCTACTAAAGACAAAGGAAAACAGGAGAAGAGAAGAGTTAACTGTTTTAAAGTATACTTTAAATGATCCTAAATTTTACTCATGTGTTTAGAAGTGCAAACAATATTTATTAAAATTTAAAATGCACCTACATTCTGATTCCACATTTTCACTTCTATCGAATATAAAAATGGCTTTTTCACCCTGACTGGTGTAGCTCAGTGGATTGAGCTCAGGCTGGGAACCAAAGGGTCCCAGTTCGATTTCCAGTCAGGGTACATGCCTAGGTTGTGGGCCAAGTTCCCAGTGAGGGCCATGTGAGAGACAACCATACATTGCTGTTTCTCTCCCTCTCTTTCTCCCTCCCTTCCCCTCTCTCTAAAAAAATAAATAAATAAAAATAAAATCTTTAAAAATGGCTTTTTCAACGATAAAGTGTGAAGAAAGGGTCAATGCAACATTCTTTAAAATAGCTAAAAGCTGGAAACTGTCTGTTTTTTCAGCTAACGGAAATTAGGAAAATAAACTTTAGTGAAGCCATAAAATGGACTGTAATGTAGCTCTTAACACAAAATGAAGTAGATTTGCATGTGCTGATTTAGGAAAAGTCTCCTAAGATATATTGTTAAATGAAAAAAAAATGAGGCACAAAAAAGCTGGGAATGGAATGATCCCACTTGTGCAAAGGGAAATATCCATTAAAAATATGAGACAATGTGTAGGTTTTCTGTCTCCCTAGTAAATACAAATTATCAGTCCTAAATATCATGCAGTGAATTAACATTATCAGCAAATTTGAATTAATGAGAGGATTAACTTATGGTGTTCTGGTAAATGTTTAAAGTTGGCTCTTTAAGAAACAAAAAATCTTTGATGTGTAGCATTTGCCAATATCTTTTGCATAAATATTCTCACCAGGCTGATCTTACATTATCAACATATTCCTGAACTCTGAGTTGGAGAACGAGGTTCACAAGTTTCCTTCCCCAGCCAAGAGTAGCTAACGCCCCAGTACACCATCGGGGAAAACCACAAGATAAAGGGCGTGTATAACCAAGGCACGTGATCTCTGCTGTAAGTCCTCACCACCCCTTTATGTTTTTCTATTGTCCAATAGGAAGGAAAGAAAGGCCATTCAGCAATGCAAAACTTTCTATGACGTTTGATTTCTCTGTGAGACTGGATGAGCAGAGCTGCTAAGTTCAGCTATTGCACTGAACAGAGATCAGGCAATTTACATGATTTTCCTTTGCCCCTTTTCGGCTGTTGGATGTGTTTGCATGTAAAGTAAAGAAAATATTAGGTATAACAAGAATGAGCTATCAAATTGATATTTCCTGACCTTTAGAAATAGAAAGCACATCTTAAATTAACAACATGTATGGAATAAATGCAATGAGATTTGCCCTTTGACTTCAAACTATTTGCTTTCTAGATATGTGTGTATGACCATCAACTTTCTGACAGAAACCCTAATACTAGGTCTTTGGAAATCCCCACAGTAAATGCTTGGCTAAATAGCAAGAAAGGAGAAATGATCTTTCCTCTTAAGTGACTGCTGATCCAAGCAGCAGTTTCTTCATTTGCTCAATGCAGTGCCGTCTACCCACCATCTCTTCTGGGCAAAGGTCACACATCAACAATGTTTACCTATGTCTGTGTTTATTCACAACTGGAAGTAGGCAGTAAGTGTAGTTATAAAGAAAAACATGAGACAAATTCCAGAAGAGGGAGAATTTATTTTATAATACACGAATCCTACTCATCTTGATAATGTCCTAATGGGTCCAAAATGGATGATTCTAGCATAGAAACCGGGGTACTTGTAAAAGTGGTGGAGGTACATAATTGATAATTAAGACTAAAAAAAGTATAAATCGGGACTGTCCTGGGCAGTAAAGGATACTTGGTTACTTATCAATAAATGGTATTACAATTAAGTGCATGAAATTGAGAGTGATGTATTGGTGCTTTCACTTGACAATATAAAGCCAATGTTCCCAAGAGAATATAAAAATATAGCTCAGAAAGATGATTAGGAAAAATAAAACTACTCATGCCTTTAGATAGTACAAAGATCAAAGTCATAGTATGTGACGTTAAAATGTAATGACCCAGTTGCAGAGATCCTACAAGATATTTTTTGAAAAATATAGTTGAATCTTTGTTTGCAGAAATAAATGTATTTCTGAAAAGTCATTGATGAAGTGAATGTTTATTGAATATGATAATCCTTTGATTTTACTAATGAAAGCACATTTGAGTTTTGAAAACTATGTACTTATACACATTTAATAAAATTACATTACTTCTATAACTGCCAAAATGCTTAAAAATAGTTTATGTACTGAAAATTTAACCAAAATAACATTGAAAGGTCAACACTGAGCAAAGTTTCTTAAATCTTGGCTTAATGTTGAGAACACTATTTTAAAGGCATAAAGGAAAAGAAATAACATTTTAATCAAGTGGACAGACAGACCACGTTGTTTTAAACAGTAAGTTCTACCAAATTTCTTTCCCAACATTGTACAACACAGCATGTCTTCCCTTTGATTTACGAGACCTTGTTTCATAGTTATTTGTGAAAAGTACAGACATAAGGAAATAGAAAAGTTCATGTAGATTAAACTTTAGAAATGATTCAGAATAAGAGACCGTTCCTCAATAACAGCAATAAATTTACTTTGCACATTCACATTTGCTGGAACTTACACAATTGCGAATAAAGTAATGGGAGATTACACTTGTCCTGAGTGGTAATTTAAGCAGCAGATTTGGGGGACTCTCTATTTAATGAGGAGAATAAAATTTGTCTGATATGATAATTTCATTCATCCATGTCAAAACAAAGTCCCGAATTATCAATTTTGAAATGACAAATTTCTATGCATAGAGTTTCTGCATTACAGCGTGTACCTGTAAAATTTAAAGTACTGAAGTACTGTCACTTTTCCCATTGGACAAAACTCTGTTCAGACCATAGCCTGAATAAAATGTCAGGTTCTGATCTCTAAAACCAAAGAGGAATGGATAACACGTAGTCAAACTAAGTTCTACCTTGCTAAAGCCAGAAATAATTTCTTTGAAGTTGCTTCTGACTTAGTCCAGGCTGCGTAATGTGAACCAAACGTGGCCAGTTATAGGGCTTTGGGGCATTCTGTGCTGGGGACCCTACTGATTGGCCCTGAAATATACTTTGTATTCAAATATTCAGAGTTCTTTCATTTCAAATGAAATTTTAATGTGTATAAATTAAGAACCAGAATGTACAAATGCCCTAATGTTATTAACTATAATATTTGTGAAAGATTATTCTATAATGATGTTTAAATTGATGGAACAAGTGTATCTGTGGACACAAACCAGAATAGAAAAGAAGCCTGACTTGAATGTAAATCTTAATTGGCATTAAAATAAAATCTGAAGAATTGAATAGGCATATGGAACAGAAACTGTGTTTTATAAAGAAATACAGTGCTGCACTTAATAAAAAAAATGTTTATAAAGAAAATGTTTAGCCATCGAATTACTCACCTATTCATTCTAAAGCATAATTGTCAGCTTTATTTTCCTTTGCTGGAGTAAGCGGTTGCATCTTTAGGATATTTACAATTTGTGCAATTTATTGAGACAGATCCAATTCCTTTTTTATTTGTTTTCCCAAAGCACCTATTTTTTTACCTTTGCTGACCAGTGCAAAATCATCCTCACTAATGTTTATAAAATACCACATTATTGTTAGATATCGAATCCAAATGCAAACACTGCAGGTTCTAACAGATAAGGCCTTGATGGAATCTGTCTTTAGATTGCTGCTGTCCAGACTGCCTAAGCATAGATTCTATAAAAGTCAGAGACATGAGAACATGGAAAGGAAGAAAGACAAGTGTGTGTGTGTGTGTGTGCGTGCGCGTGTGCGCACAGATGTATATTTGAGAGAAAGAGGCAAATGGATACAAATGGACAGGGAAAGAAGGATAGAGTAATTTCAGTTATGAACAACATTCTAAAACTTGGATAAAAATGCCAGCATCCAATCTTTTTCCAATGGCTATTAACTTATCATAAATTAAACTAAGAAGAATTAGAATTTATACTGTGTTAAATTTGAATTTAAAATATATGTCATTGATAATCCAAATTCTTAGTGTTTATGAATAGTTCTACATGTTATAGAAAACACCAACCACCAGAAGAGTACTAAATTCTGCAGCTTCTAAATAAATTCAAATGGTAGATGTGTTATTTGCTGGTAGTTAAGGAAACTTGGAACAGAATGTAGACCAGACAGCATCCCCATAAGAAGATCTAGGTTCATGTCTAGGTCTTTTTATGTGTAAAGCCTAGAAATAGGTCATAATAAACACCTTACAGGGTTTATGAGGAAATTCAGAATATTTGAACATTAGTTACAAATGCATTGCTGCTTAATTCATATGAGTTCTATTTGCATTATTATGAAATTCATGTATGTAGGTATAATTGGGGAAATCTTTGTTCTACTAATATTCTATATGTGGAATCAGTTAAACGAATTACCTTTTGCTATCTAAAAAAGCTATTGAAATTCAGTTTTGGTGACCACCAGTACCCTAAATGAACACAAGATGAATCTGACGATAAAGCAAAGCTAAGTTTCTTAGATCTATGAGAGAAAAGGCTGACATTCCTTTGACATAATCTCAGTTGCATCTTCAAATGAGGACATAAGGGAGGGTAGTTATAGTTTTTAAGGTCTGGATTGGGTGACTGTAAGGCAGATATTGAAAGTGGGGAACTGGTTGGGTTTGAGTTGAGTTGTGACAAAGTAGCTTTGAATTGATGGAAACAACAAAGAGAAATTTCTAAATTGAGTCTTGTGAGCAAACTGTTAATCTTGATAAGTAATCTATTGTCGTTGGGTCAAATACTTCCAGTAGGAAGTATTTCTTAGAGCATATAATTAAATCAGTTTTACCTACTCCATGTTGTTTAACGCAAGGGAAGGAAGTTAAGATGGTTTTGGTTAACATTTGCATCATGCAAATATCAAATGTTTTGCTTTGATACCTAAACCCATGTTGATTTGGATGCTGCTTCTTCTGAGAAGAAGTGAAACTATCCACTGAATGAGCCCTCAACACTCTGCCTTACTTCAATCTGAATTTCCCATTTTTTCTGGCCTTTTATTCTTCCTTCCAGTTATAGAAGGTAAAGCATTCTTTCCTGTAAAAATTAGCCTACTTATCTGAGGACTAGAATGAATGTCTGCTCAGTTCCTGTGGGATGAGGCGTACTTCCAGTGTCTTTCATTTCTCTCATTCTTCTATTGCCTTATCCTCAATGTTTAAACATACTTAGGCTTGTGGTCTTTACAGAAATGACTTAAAACCAGACTTACACAATCCAAAGGCATTAAAACATATCAGTTTGGATGCACTGGTTGTCCAGAGAGAAAACCTAGGGAGCTTATGACCAATATTCTCCCTAAAATATGGAATGCTAGGGAAAGCAAGTTCTCAGTCTTTTCATGAAAAGAGACTTCTAAGTAATAAGGGATTATAAACTCAGTTTTGTTGTTATTAATCCTGAACATGTTATAAAGTTACAAGCAAATATTAATCCTACTGAGTTAGTCCCTGTCCCAAAAGATAAAGAACGGGTTCTCCTGATGAAATTCAAAACTGATCCTCATACACAGCAAGAAAGGCAAAGAGACACTGAAGACAGAGTCAGACCACTCCTGATTGGTAGGTGGCAGTTTCAATAAGCAAGAGAACTTATAATGAACTCTGTTTTAGATGACCACAAAACAAATACATTTTTACACCTGCCCACCAGATTTTTAAAAGTTTATGCTGAAGCCCAATGGGGTTCTGTCACCTACACAGTCAAGATGGCATCCACAGCACATTCTTCTTTCAAGGCTGTGTTCTTGAAATGGCTTCACAGGAACAGTGGACAGAACTTACATTCCAAATACAGGGAAGCAGGTAACAAACTTCCAATTGCCAGTGTCCAGTTTACAGGTCAACCAATGATCATGTTCTATTGATGACCTCTCCTAACAGAGACAGAGACAGACAGAAAGACAGACAGGAAGAGAGACAGAGAGATCAATCCAGCAAACAGGGTGCTTTAGAAAACCTGCAGAGCAGAAGAAAATTTTATCCTTAGACAGTCAACTGGAAGTCCCACAAAGCTAACTTTTCAGATGACTAGAATAAAGGCTGAACACAAAATTGAATTGCTCCCAAAGCTATACCACCATGAGGGTGATGACTTTATATTGCTTAAACATGTGCAAAGAAGTGTGTGTGTGTGTGTGTGTGTGTGTGTGTGTGTGTGTGTTTGTATGAGAGAGAGAGAGGGTTTCCAAGACCACGGTTTCAGAGCTATGCCAAGAATCATCAGAACAACTACTCTCCACAGCCCTTTCGGAGGGAAGCTGTTAAGGCAGTTTTCTCAGCCTTTCTGCTATCAAATAATTATACAAGGAGCCATGCCTAAATTAAAAGCAGCCCAGTAGGGATGTTCTGTTTGAATGATTACTAAGCAACCAAGCTAGAATATCTGTGCTAAGAAGGTTGGGAGAAGGACCAAATAAGACCAGGATGACAGGACCAGGTGGGCAAGATGGTCTAGGCTGTGCCTACAGTGACCTGTAATTACTTTTCAAACCTCTTCCATCCATTTTCTTCTTGAGCCATGTCTGTGTGAATAGCTTGATGTAAAAAACAAACTAAACAAATACAATATCCAGATAGGAAGACTTAAGAGCCACCAACTTGGCATCAAACTTGGCCTCAGCCTCCCAGGAGCAACTTGACAAGCCTTTGTCAAGCTGATTCATCTAGCACCATCAACAGCCAAAGGTAGCAAAACACCCAAGGCCATTTTACCTACTGCAGATGCAGGCTGAGGATAGAAAGGTTTATGGCCAGGTGCAAGTTGGCTTTTGCCCTATTCCACACTAGATGCTCCCAGCAGCAGGGACGGAGTGGGGTCAGGGCACTGTGAGAAAGGCAGGAGCAACTGATTCTGAGCATTGGTGTGAGTTTCTGAAAGGACTCTGAAATTTCCCCCCTCTTTCCTGTTGTTCCCCAGAGGGAATAAGCACAGAAAGCTTGGCTAGGTTTGTAAATTTGGGGGCAGAATTTACTGCAAGGACATTATGTCTTAGAGAAAAGTGCCTAACAGTGACCCTGAGAGGTCACATAGAAATGACTAGACATGAGATGCCAGGTCTGAAGGGGCTCAGGGCAATTCCCCAAACGGATTGAAACCACACCATGTTGCTAAGAGAGACTCACATTTTCACATAACCCGGAAAAGACAAATATGTCTTAGCTGGTATAAACAACTTGTGGACAGATAGGAGATTCTTGGTCAGGGTGAGAAAATGCCACACAGCACTAGAAGCAGCATGGTACATTTACACACCAACATCAGAAGATGCAGAGGACATGTTTACCCATCAGCCCATGCTTTCAGGGAGGGCAGCAAGGGCTCCATGAGGAGGCCAGGGGACAAATCCCAACGGATGCGAACGAGCACAAGCTGACCGAGAATTCAATGCCTGATCTGGAAACCATAAAGCAAACTTGAGATATTAGATGCCACACTGGAGAGAATATGTAAAGAGGTAAATCATGAATTTACTTGGGTTTAGGACTGAAATGTCGGAGAAAACATAGACCTGTTGGGTTAACCTAACTAAACATTCAAATTTTCTGCCAATAAGAATGGGAGCTCAAGGTAGACATTAAGTTTAATTACAGAACATGAAATTTCATTTCTTGTGCACATGAATGCATGGTATTGGAAAACAATAAGCACTAAAATAGAAATTAGAGACAGAAACAAGTATCTTGTTTACTTCCATCTCATCCAACCACATCATGAAGTGAACACCACTGTATACATTTCGGACAGGAGAACACTGAGGTTAAGAACTGTTATAAAACTCACATACATATCTGGTAAATGTAGCCAAAATTAAAAATGAGACATGTAGGAATCCTCAGCCAGTTTTCTCTAATGTATTAGGAGTTATTAATAACCTGTTTTAAAATTAACCTCTATCCTTGTTAGCACTCATGCAATATTTTTCTTTTGAATTGTCAAAATTCTAGAGCAGATTATTACATTTAATGTTTTCATGTAGCATCAAGCACTTCTTCAAATCAAATATTAAATTCAGCTCTAAAACTGTAGACGTGTGAACACATACACCCAAGCGCGCATGTGCACACACACAATACAAATGAAGCTGTTCTGAACGACTGTGCTTGGGGTTAAGGGGCCAGCAATGTCTAGAGCAACGCTCCATCAATTTCAGCGGTGATCACTAAACCACTTCCTCAGAATTCCTTTAGAAATGCTAACATGATTTCCTTTGGAAAGAATTGAGCATATTTATATATCAACTGGCCTTGTATCTTGTGCCTTCTTCATTCTCCTCTACTCCCGCCACTTCACTAAACCTGATCTCTGGAAGGTTTTAAAGTATCTCTTGTTTGTCAAATCAAATTCAGCAGACTTTCATCAATTCCATTGCTTCACAAGCTCTTCTGCAATTAAATCTTTTACCCCTTGAAGTTTTCTCCTCTCTCTTGTTTCAGAACATGTCGATTCATTAGTTCCTCACACTCTCTGACCATTCACTCTGCTTCCTTATCAAGCTCGAATTCCTGCTCTTAGTTTTTAACTGAAAATATTCCTTGAGACTCAGATCTTAATTCTCAGATTGTCTGTTTCTTCACGCACTTTCTCAGTGAGCTGGTCCTTTTCCAAAGCTTCATTTATGACCTCTTGGTGATAATCCAAATTACAAACTACTATATTTTCCCACCATAGACTTTAAATGCCAAAAATCCTAACAATCATCTTCACTATTATCCCCCCAAAACCTCAAAAAAGCCCCAAACTGAATCTCATTATCTTCACCCCAGAGCTGCCTTACTTTCCCACATTTCCATTTTGGCGCTAGCATCATTTTTCTACCTCCCAGAAGTAGAAACTTAAAAGCACAGTATATTCTTTTCTTCCTCTCAATCAATATCTAATCTGTCACATTATTTTAGCAAATCTTCCTTCAGAATGCCTCTCAGATTCATCCCTTTCTCTTCATTCTGGCACTGACATTGCTCTTGCATTGCCTCACATCTGGTTTGCTGCAAGTTTCCTGGCTGATTATGTTAGTACCTCTATTATCTCCACAATCTCTTCCATCCTGCATGTAAATACCTAATTAATCTTCATGCATCTCTGTCCTCCCTACAGACACTCTATACTCTGGTCCCTTCCTATTTATTCAGTCCTGTTGCCTACCTCTCCCCATCACTCATTTCCTCTACTATCTGATGATCTCCCAACTGGTGTGCAAGCCACCTTTATGCTGGCCTCTGCTTCTTGCTTGACTCTGAATCTCTGTTTATCCGAATAATGCATGAAGCTTTTCTCAGTTCTTCAAACCATTCCCAATTCTTTCATACATCTTTTTTTTATACCTTTCAAGAAATAAGAGTTTAGCCCATAATGATTTCCTTATCTTTATAGGTATGTTTGTGTGTGCTTCTCTTTGAGGGCAGGAATCAAAGCATATATATTTTATATCTCCTGCAGCACCTAGCACATTGTTGAGCACGGTGTTGAGAACATGATTTATAGATTCATCTGACCCTTACCTCACTCTACTATGTCACCTGTCCTTTTTACCCAATAGGAATTGTTGAATGATTATCATCCTTCCAACATTCTTTTTTTGCAAAGAGAACAAAAGTTACTGAGTGAGAACACTCTCACGTTTCTTCAGTACCCTTCAAAACCTCTCTTTCCATCAGTACTTTATTCCTTTCTATTAAAAATAAAGTATATTTTAAACAACTTCAAGGTTAATCACTCTCTTCATGCATTTGATTCTTATCTCTCTTATTTTTCCAGATTTTGCATCATCGATTATTGTTCTCTTCTGTTTTCAGTTCCATTGTCTCTTTGGACAGCTCCCCCTAGATGTACATACACACTAGGTCTTCAGCTTCCAAGAGGGCCCTGTCTCTCCTTCCAGCCAGTCATTTTCCTTTTGTTCCCACCCAGGTTCTTATCAGAACAGTAAACCACCCACACCCCTTCAGAACCTCTCAGTCACTGCTTAATCTGTTTTCTGTGCTCCTTCTGCTGATCAAGCTGATTTCTAACAAGCAACTGGGGATGGCATTGCCTTACCCAGTGTCCCCTTCTTAGCTCCCGCATAATTTCATTTTTAAATGAGTTTTATTGAGATATAATTGACATAACACTGTGTAAGTTTAAGTTTTGCAGTGTGTTGGTTTGATATATTTATGCAGTGCAATGTGATTACTATAGTAACACTAGAAAACATCTTTATCAAATTACATACTGTTATTCTTATTTGTGTTAAGAATAGTTTCAAAAATTTTGTTTATTGCTGACTATAATCACTACATTATGCATTAGATTTTGAGAACTTATTTATTTACTAGTTGCGAGTTTGTACAGTTAAACATCTCCCCAGCTACCCCTCAGCCCCTGCTCACCACCATTCTACACTGTTTTTTAAGTTCAAGATTTTTAGATTCCATCCATAAATGAGATCATGTAGTATTTGTCTTTCTCTGTCTGACTTTTCTCACTTAGCATAATGTCTTCAAGCTTTATCCATGTTGTAGCAAATAGCAAGATTTCTTTTATTCTCATGGCTGCATAGTAGTCCATTCATCTGTTGATGAATGCTTGGGTTGTTTCCATACTTTGGCTGTTGTAAATAATGCTGCAATGAACATAGGTGTGCAGGCATCTCTTTGAGCTACTGATTTCAATTTTGAATTCTAGAGTAGAATTGCTAGATCATATGGTAGTTCAGTTTTTAAATTTTCGAGAAACTGCCATACTGTTTTCTACCGTGGCTATAAAAATTAAATTACCATATGATTTTCAACAGAGGTCAAGTGTTCCCACCTTTGGTTCATGCCCATTTTAAAAGTTTCTAGAATTTCCTTTAAAAATTAAAGATGGAACTGCCTTTTAATCCAGTGCTTGCACTGCTAGAATTATACACTAAGAATCCTGAATCACCAATTCAAGAGAACCTGGGCACACCAATGTTCACAGAAGCATTATTTATAATAGCCAAGTGCTAGAAATAGCCTAAGTGCCCATCAGTAAATGAGTGGATCAAAAAAAGTGGTACATTTACACAATGGAACACTATGCTGCAGAAAGAAAAAAGGAACTCCTACCTTTTGCTACAGCATGGAGGGAACTAGACAGTATTATGCTAAGTGAAATAAACCAGGTGGTGAAAGACAAATGTTATATTATCTCATCTATAAGTGGAACCTAATCAACAAGCAATTGAGCAGAATAGAACCAAAGACATGGAAATAAAGAACAATCTGACAGTGGCCAGAGGAGAGGGGGGAGAGGGATAATGGGAGAAAGAAGGGGGGCAAGTCAAGGAGCACAAATAGAGCAGGCATCGAGGTGCTGGTTGCTCGGAGCAAGGAGCAGACTTGGCAGTTAGGCCCAGGGTGCTGTGCAAATTTTTACATTTTGTATGTGTTCTCTGAGGTGTGTGAACACACTGCCTTAAGGTTTCACTCGTAACACCCTTCTCATCTCCTATCGGAGTAATGTTTCCTACCTTTTTACCCAAAAGAATAAGAAAGGAATAAGAAAGAGAAGGGAAGGGAAGGGAAGAGAAGGGAAGGGAAGGGAAAAGAGAAAAAAAGAAAAACTTCTTCATTGCCTACAAAAGAAAAGCCAAAATATTTAGCTTGGATTTCAAATCTATTCATGATCTGGTCCAATTCTATGTTTCTAGTTGTATTTTTCATAATTTTCTCTCATGTAACTTACCGTCACACTGTGGCACACTGCAGGCTGTTTGTCAATTCTGTTGGACAGTTTTACATCTGAGAGCTCTTGCTTATGGCCTATTTCTCTGACTGTTGAATTCATAAGACTTAGCTCAAAATGCCATCTATTCTGTGCATACTCCCCTCTCTCCTTTTGGTAGAAGGAATAATTTTCTTTTATATATCCCTTTGTTACATTTATGTATACCTGTAAATTAACAACTATAAAAGTCTAATTTGTACTCTCTACTTGACGGCATTAGGTGAATGGCAAATCCCATACATATACAAATAGGTTTTACATATAGCAGACCTTACCTTCATTTAAAACAATTAGATTTATATAGACAGGAGACTTTCATGGAAAATATTTAGGTATTTGCAAAAAACATACTAAGCATAATCCTCTCTTTTATAACTACAAAATGTGAGTTGTAATAACTTTCCTACCCACCTCACACTTTCCCTGTCCCCAGTCACCCTACCTGAGGACCAAATGAAATAATTGATGTAAAAGCACTTTCACGATAAGTCTAAAGTAATATACAAATATCTGGTATTAGCATTGCATGCAGCCTAGCTGTTATGGCCTCAAGCAGATGTTTTTCATTATGGCGAAGTCCATACATGCTAAATGAAGTATAGCACCAAGGCAATCATTGGATGTTTCAAGCCAGATCAATAGTTATACCCTAAATAGATAGAAAATTGAAGCAAAGTGTTTTGGGTTTAAATTATTCAGACAGTTGCTTCAATTCCATACTTTCTTTTGTTTAAATGAAGAATTATGTCAGATAACCATGTGTTTAATACAAGCATGTATCATAGCTTCTCTTGAAAAATAAAAGTGTTTTGCAAAATTCCATTCTACTACCTTCTAAAATGTATTTCTTCACTAGTTTTTTTAAAGTTTGTCTTTTCCTTTTAATATCATTAACCTTAATAATTGGCTTACATGCTTAAGTTTCCACATATGTAAATAGAGTTCAACTCAAACCAAATACATTTAATAAATATTTGGTAGATGCCAATCTATAAAGTCACATTTTTATGTGACATGTATTAAAACAAATTATTACATCAAGATTTCTATCAATGTAGAGCATTCAGAGAAAATAGAGGGATACATAGAAACTGTAATGGAAGGGATGATAAAATAAGGCCTATAGGTAAATAATAATCAAAGAACGTGCGATCGATGCTAACTTAGATTAGAAGAGGTGTATTGCAAGAATAATGGCATGAAGGAGATAGCCTTAGAATTTGTCCACATATCTTACTTTGGATGTGTGTAAATGTTCAAGGTCAGAAGAAGAGCAACTTCTGCTTTTCCTGTTATAACGATATTTTTCAGCTTAGATGGAAACAGTTCCAGGGCAACTCACCCCCTCCTGGCTTTCTATCTCTGTGTGTGCATCTTTGAGAAGTGGGATTAGAGGGAAACCTGCAGGCATATTAATAAATAAATTTCACATGCTGTTGGATATTAAGTAAACATACAGATAAATATTCCTCTAGGGGTTATGGTCTTCTAACCTGGAGATTTCTAATTTGGCACCTGTGACATATAGTTTCTTCCCATGGGGGGTTTCAGTGAATGGATTCTCATATTTTCAATTTAAAAATATGTGCAATCCGGGTTTACTTAATGGACTTCCTGGATGATTCAGTACGTTACTTCGGTATCAACAAAGTAAGTGGTAGATTTACAATTTGCATGTCTGTTCTTATTTTCTATTATTTAGAACATATAACAATATGCAGTGTAAGTACTTGGCAGCAAAGCAAAAATGCTAAAGATCTTCTAAATAACCAAAAGAGCAGCAATGTTTGAAACTTTGAGTAATAAGCAAACAATCAAAATTCACATGTAATTATCTACATGATTAAAAATGTCAGTAACAGTGCAAGAAAATGCTGCCAATTGGTTATTAAAATATTAAATAGATAATATTAATATGATCTGAAAATGGCTGGTTTAGAAAGTGACCCCAGCAAACGATGACTTTAAGTGTGAACTTAATTCTCTTGAGTATATTTACAATGCATGCGTTATAAATTCTTCCTAGATTTAAAAACAACAAATGGCACCCAAATATAGTATAAATAAGATAGAAGATAGTAGATGCATTTCAAGGTATTACTTGATCAAATTATTTTAAACTTAATTTTCCTCATTTGTAAAAATGTTTTTTTTTTACTTTTCTATCTTTATTTATTTAAAAAATTTTAATGGGGACAGAGAGCTAGTATAGATGCATTTTTAAAAAGACCTTATCAAGTTATCAATTAGCCACAAAACTGAACATGCAAGTCCTCCAAGGCAGATGCAAATAAAATGTTCCACGTTGTGGTGCCAGACCAAGAGAAGCAGGAAGAGCAGAGCAAATTCCTATCTTCTGCCACTCGTTCCACCATTCTTCCGGCAGAGGCAAAGACAAGAAAGATAAGCAAGAGAAACACTGCAGTTCCTGGAATGACAGAGCAGCAGGTCCAGGTGGAAAGGCTACGTGCCTGATCTGTGTGTCTCTTCACTTGCCTGGGTCTCCTCATCTTCATGCTTCGCAATAAAATTATAATTGTTAAGTATAGCACTTTCTTGAATTCTTTGAGACATTCTAGCAATTATCTAGTGGGAGAGGGTTTGTGAAAACCCCCAAATTTAGAGCCAGTCAGTAAGAAGCATGCGTTTGGAAAGCCTGGGACTCTCAAAGTATTGCTGATGTCAGCCGTATGGGCAGACTCGCTGGGGGCGCTGCATTTTAAACCTGTGCGTTCAGGCAAACTCCAGATAGTGCCAAAAGATGACGCAATGTTCCTTTTTGATATTTCTGATTTTGTTCCCTAGTATTAGGTTTAGGAGTTTTGCAAATATATTTGTGAGTGAATTGACATTATTTTAGTTTTCCTGAAATACCCACTGATGTCTGAGGGTTTGGGGTGTTTTTTTTTGTTGTTGTTGTTGTTGTTTTTTTGTCGAGTATACTAGCCTCATAAAATGAATGTGGAAAAGAGTGTCATTTTTATTTTTTGAAAGAGTTTGAGAACGTAGACTTATTTCTCCTTTGAATGTTTGGCACTACCCATTAATGAAGCTATCTGGAACTGGAGTTCCTTTGTGTGAAGGCTTTTTTTCCTGCTTTCTTATTTGCTCAGTCCCTCCAACATCACTACCAGCCACCCTCCCCCCACAGTTGTCAGTGTGATCTTTGAAAGTCTGTCAATATTTTCTTTGTTAGTTCAGTTTGTTCATTAGATTACACATATGAGTGAAATCATACAGCACTTGTCTTTCTCTGACTGGCTTATTGCACTTAGCGTAATGATCTCCAGGTCCATCCATGCTGTTGCAAAGGGTAAGATGTCCTCCTTTTCATGACCTGGTAGTGTTCCATTGAGTAAATGTACCACAGCTTTTTTATCTACTCATTTACTGATGGACACTTGGGCCACTTCCAAGTCTTGGCTACTATAAATAATGCTGCAATAAACATAACGGTGCATATGTCCTTTAGAGCTGGTTTTTTGGGGTTTCTTCAAATATATTCCCAGAAGTGGAATTTCTGGGTCATAAGGCAGTTCCCTTTTTAATTTTTTCAGGTATCTCCATACTGTTTTGCACAGTGGCTGCACCAGTCTGCATTCCCACCAGCAGTGCACAAGTGTTCCCCTTCTCCACATCCTCCCCAGTGCTTGTATTTTGATTTATTGATGATAGCCATTCTGACAGGTGTGAGGTGATATTTCATTGTGATTTTAATTCAAATTTCTCTGATGATTAGAGAAATTGAGCATCTTTTCATACGTCTATTGGCCATAGTACATCTTTGGAGAAGTATCTATTTAGCTCCTTTGCCCATTTTTTAATTGAATTGTTTGTTTTGTGTTGAGTTTTATAATTACTTTATAACTTTTGGATATTAACCCCTTATCAAATGTATCAGCAAATATGTCCTTCCATTTAGTGGGTTGTCTTTTCATTTTGTTGATAGAAAGACTTTTAATTGTTTATTTTTTAATATTTAAGTATATATACATATATTTTCCTTCTAGAATCACTTTTGGATAATATTTTCCTAGAAATGTGTCTATTTATCTAAAGGTATAAATGTATTACTATAAGGCAGTTCATCTTATCATATTAATATATCTTTATTGTCTTAGACTCTGGATAAATGTCCTCATTTCATTCTTGATATTGTTTTACCTTTGTGTACCTGGGCCTCCTTGCTTTTCTCATAAGTACTATAATCTGAGGGTTAATCAATTTAAGCAGCAGTTGTAAGAAAGCAATTTTTGACATTTTGGTTTCTTTTTATTGTATGTTTTCTATTGTATTAACTTCTGCCTCTACTTTTGGTTTTGCCAATTCTGTTTTTACTGCTTGAGATAGATATTTAGTTCACTAATTTTCAACACTTTCTGTCTCTCTCTGGTGTGTGTGTATAAAATCTTTTCTGTCTGTGTGGCTTTAGCTGCATCCTACAAAGTTTGGCATGTGCTAACATTTTAATAGAGCTACACAGTCTATGATATGTTTTTGTTATTCAGTTCCCTGTATCTCTAAGATTTTTATTTATTTTTCTTTATTGTTTTTATTACTCAAAAAAGCTTCTTTTTTAAAAAAATTTAGGTTTCTGACTCTGTGTCTGTGCCTTCAATGCTTTCCCAGTGGTTTTCTGCTCTGCTGTAAGGAAAGCACACTTGCTCCTGCTGCCGACACGCACAGCACACGTGGACCCACCCCAGGCCCTGCTGACATGTTTTCTTCATTTTAGACAAGCTCATCGGGACTTTAGCTCTGCAAAGTCCAAGCCACACGCCACGTGCACATTTAGGTGCTTGCCCAACCTTCTGGGTGTAGCAGTGTGCAATGCTGCCAGTGTGGGTTCTGACATCCTAGTTCCTCAGCGTCTGTTTTGCAGGGCAGCCTCCAATGGAACGCCAAACAAGGGCCCATAGTGAATGCCTGAAGACACTGTCCTTGAAAGAACTATTTTTCTACTGCTTACTGAAAAAAAGTATTTGAAAGTCTCCCACTTTGGTTAATGAACTGTCTGTTTCTCCTTGTATTTCTGTCACGTTTTACTTCACATATTTTCACAATAAATATTCTTCATATCTTGGTCAATTAAGAATTACCTTAAGATCTCTTTAGTTCTAATATTAATATAGCCATATCACTTTTATTTGATTAGTATTTTCACGTTTTTTTATTTCACCGTTTTAGATATTTGTGAACATTATATTATATGTTTTTAATCTAATCATGTACTCTTCATTTATTTTTAAGTAGACACTGGATTGCTTTAAATGCAACATAAGTACTAATCTGCAATTTTATTTTATCCTTTTTTATCTTTTACACCTGATCTTTGTTTCTTTCTGTCTCCTTTCCTTGCTTCTTTGGAATGATTAATGTTATCATTTCATATTTTCTTTTTCTTTAACATGTTGAAAATATGATTCTCTGGTCTTCAGGTTTCCATTATCTCTTAAGAAGTCAGTTGCCAGTTTTTTGTAGGTAACCACTCTTTTTCTCTATCTGTTTTTAATTTTGTTTTATTTGTCTTAATGTTCTCCAGCTTCACTGTGTGTGATCTTCCTCACAATGAATTTCTTTTTATTTATCATGTTGCATATTTATTGGACTCTTAAAATCTTCATTGGTACATTAGTCTATCAATAATTCCAGAAATTCTAATCTATTATCTCCACAAATATTGCCTTCACCTCATTCTTTAGCTCATCTCCTTTCATTTTCACATTTAAAGACACATTAACAAAAAAAGGCACTAAGCAATCCCATTCTATCTATCATGTTTCTTATTTCTTAAAGATGGTTTTGTTTTTGGAAGGAAGGGGTTGTGTCTCTCCATCTTCCATTCTAGATACTATTTCCCAACTTTCTAATGACTAATTATCTCTTTAGCTGTGCTTCAAAGGAGTAGTCTGTGGTTTTTGTTTTATTTTGCCCATAGTTACCCTGCTGTTCATCACCAAATCTGAGAATTATCCAAAACCAAAGTCCAAATTTGGCTAGATTAGCATATGCTCCAAGATTGGCTTTTTTCCCTCATAAAAATATCATATTTTTTACTCTACCTCCTATGACTATGTAAATTTTCTTTTCTCTGCACTCCAAGGTGTGTTAGTCTCTTGAAAGAACGTGGTGCTCCTTTAAGGAAATCTATTTTAATATCTCGGCAGCTGCCATCTTCACATAGATTATTGCTGTAACACTTTGTTTTATGACATAGCTTTGCAAAGCTCCAGACACACAAATATGTTTACTAGTATTTGGTGAACAAAGTCAAACACAAGAGCTACAAGACATTTTACCGTTAGAGCAAAGAATTTAAACTTCATATCAAAGGCAGATTTTTTTAATTCTAAAATTTAGTACTTAAGCATTTTAAAAAGGAGTCAAAATTTACATGTAAGTTATGATTCATTAAGAAGTAGTAAATTTTCAAAAGTAGTATGCTATTAGCTGGAGGATTATGGCTAAGCCACGAAAAAAAAAAAAAAAAAACACTGGATAACTTTGACATTAGTAAATAAAAACGAATAACTAATTTGAAGATCAGTCTATCCTCCTAATTTCCTTGATAAATTTGGAATCTTCATTTGTTTAAACTGTCAAAACAAACAAGGGAGAAAATATAACCAGAGACATGGAAATAAAGAACAAACTGACTGTAACCCCGGGTGGGGGGGTGGGAGGGGGCAAAGAAGGGGAAGGGTCATCAAGGAATATGTACAAAGGACTCATAGACAACGACAACCTGGAATGTGGGAGGTAGGGGTGGATAGGGCAAGGGGCAGTAATGGGGAGTAAATGGGGAAACTATTATAGAACAAAAATTAAAAAAAAAATAAACCATTCTGTTCAGTTGGACTCTGTGAAGCATGTTTACTAATTCCATAAAATAATGTTTGAACACATTTGATTACTTCTACTCTTCTACTTTATTATGTAATATGAGGATTCAAATTATACATCATCTCTATTTTTTTTTCTATTTAAAAATTGCGTAGGATATAGTAGTACAAGGGGATGTTCTAGAGGGATTTGTTCTTTAATGTTTCTAAAGTCCTGCACAAATGCCAAACTCATTACAGTGTGCATGCTGGCAAGTGGCTAGGGTTTAAGAGATAATGCAAGAGGACACATAAATCAAAATTTCAACATGAACAACCTTCTTTTTGGACCGGAGAATGATTAATCACATCACTGACATCGTGTATGCAGGTTCTTGTTTAATAAGTAACAGTTGACACCTTTAGGTTAGGTTATACTTTCAGCCTCCTCCCTCTCTTTTCCACACAATGGCGGTGGGGGTTGGGAGGAAGACGACCAATTCCAAATAGACACTGATTGTCTTTCAAATTACAGCCTAGAAAATGCCCAGACTATCTAACTTTCACCGTCCAGGAAAAGAGGTGGAATTGTCATGTCATAGTAAATTGTTCCCAGATTTCAGAGAGATCACTGTGGAAGATGATACTTAGAGTGATTTCTGTCGACATTAATGCCGGTAAATAAATTCAGAATCGTATGATTCTCACTACCTCCACTTTGCCATCCTACTCCTAGCCAACATTATGTCTTGCAAGGATTACTGTGGTAGCCTCTTTTTCCAGTCAAGATTGTCTAAAAATAAAATATTTTAAAAAATTAAAAAAAACAAAAAACAGAACCAAGAGGATGTATGCGTGTGTATATACACTCGTGTGTACATACCAAGGTCTGTCTAGAAAGTATCCAGCCATGTACTATGAGAAATAGCGACATTCACTGAAGAAGATGCAAGATACAAGAAACATTGTATATAAGACAATGACACCTCAGTTCCCTTCAAAGTAGGCACCTTGGGACCTCACAGAGTTCTCCCAGTGTCTTTTCAACTGTTTCAAACACTCTGCAAAATTCTTTGTTGGAATAGCCATCTACTGCCCCGTCATATTTTCCTGATGGTCGGAAATCTCTTCCCTTTAGAAGGAATATGGAAGGACTTATCAAAGAAGGTAAAAATAAATCAGTTCAATAGGATGATTTCACATGCTGTTTTCTTTCAGTGGTGGGAGAATTGAGTAATAATACAAGTTCACTATGTTTGGGTTTTTACTGACTCACAAGTGGGACCAGTGGTTTGGCCATATAGTCAGGCAGATAGGCAATGGAAAACCATACTATTAAAGCAGTTTGTCCATAGAGCATGGTCCTGTGGAAATTACTGTGGGAATTTAAGGAGTACATTCAATTAGGAGGTATTAGATAAGGTAACAAAAGACAGGAAAGGTATTAACATGGGAAAAGAGTAAAATGAACATTAAGGGCAAAGAAAACAGCAAATCCAAAATCCCTAAGACAGATGTATGCTTGGCGTGATCAAGATAGGCCAGTTACGCTATGGAAAATAAATACATGGTCAGAGAAAAAGTTGGTCTGAGATTAATCCTTATTAACACATTTGTATTTCATCCTATAAAAGCTGGGCAGTCATTGGAGAGTTTTTAGCAAGATATAAAATGACTTACATTTTAAAAAGATTTCTCTGGCTGCTCTGTTAGACTGTGAAGGGTTGTGGCATGCACAGTGATGCTCAGACATATTTAACGTGACTCTTATAGTTATTAGCTTTTGAAAAATTAAGGAGCTCCCAAAACACTCACTTCTGATATGACCTGGGAATTTGGGGGATTCCAGGATCATGTTCAGGTTCAATAATTTGCCAAAAGGAACCACTGAGCTGACTGAATGCTGTTATACTCATGGTTATGATTTAGTACAATGAAAGAACACAGATTAAAATCAGCTAAGGGTTGTTGGGCAGAGTCCAGGAGAGTTCAAGTGCAATTGCCCCACATTGTCTCTCCCATTAGGGCCATGGGTACCACTAACTTTTCCTCAAAGTCAAGTGTAACAATATGCACAGCATATTGCCAACCAAAAAAGCTTACCTGAAATTTGGAAGACACAACTCAATCCACCACATCGGAGCTTTCTTTTGTTCATTGCTCTTTCCAATGACTAGAATAATTATTGACAAATAATAAAGACTCAACTCAGATTTATTGAATAAATGAATAAATTTTAAAAGTCAATCATAAAGGCAACAGCTGGAGGTAAAGATTTAAGAAATAGTCTCCACCGTCAACAATATCACATTCTAGTGGAAGAAGCAAGTGAATAAGCACTGTATGATAAACGTTACTTCGAAGGCACACACAGACACCGTGTAGAAGCCAACCCTACAACATAGAGATCAGGGAACACTTCACAGAGGAGATAATGCCTTGTGTTGAGTGTTGAGATGTTGGAACTGAGGACAAAGAACATTCCATGCAGGGGGAGTAAGACATACAAACACAAAGAGGCAAGAAAAAGTATGACACATTTTATGAACTAACTGCAAGGAGTTTGGTATGTAACTGAAAAGAATAAAGAAAAGTTCATTCTGGGAAGAAGCCAGAAAGTAGTTAATGAAGAACACTTCATAAGCTAGAGTTCTGATTTAACTTTAACATAATGAAAAACCACTGATACATTTAAAAGTAAATGAGTGACATAGCCAGTATGAAATTTAAGGAAGGTAATTGACAATAATGTAAAGAATGAATTAGAAATAAACAAGACTAAGAAAAGTAAACTTTTGATGTATAATCAAATGGAACAATCAATAATCAAAGTGAGAAGTACTGAGTACCTAAATTTAAAGAATGACAAGATGGTGAGAAATAACAAATAAAACTGAGAACTGTGTCAGGGGGAAAATTAACAGGTCGAGGTGATTACTGATTTGATGTGAAGTAAGAAGAAGGAATCCAGGATGTCATCTAAGTGACTGGTGGCGATAGATAAGTTGGCAATAGATAAATGGTTGTGCCATTTACTGAAATAATAGGTCATTGACAGGTAGGAGAAAAGCAGAGGATTTAGTGGATAAGAGTCAAAGAAGAATTATGCTCAGCATCACTAGCCATCAGAGAGATGCAAATTAAAACCACAACGAGACACCACTTCACACCAGTCAAAATGGCCATCATAAACAAAGCAACAAACAACAAGTGCTGGCAAGGTTGTGGAAAAAAGAGAACCCTAGTGCGTTGTTGGTGGGAATGCAGACTAGTGAAGCCAGACTATGGAAAACAGTATGGAATTTCCTCAGGAAACTAAAAATGGAACTGCCTTTTAACCCGGCAATTCCACTGCTGGGGTTATACCCTACGAATCTTGAAACACTAAATCAAAAGAACCCATGCACCCCAATGTTCATAGTGCACAATTTACAATTGCCAAGTGCTGGAAGCAACCTAAGTGCCCATCAGTAAATGAATGGATCAAAAAACTGTGGTACTTTACACAAGGAAATTCTATGCAGCAGAAAGAAAGAAGGAGCCCCTACCCTTGATGACAGCATGGATGGAACTGGAGAGCATTTTGCTAAGTGAAGTAAACCAGGCAGTGAAAGACAAATACCATATGACCTCACCTATAAGTGGAACCTAATCAACAAAACAAATGAGGAAGCAAATATAACCAGAGACATTGAAATAAAGAACAAACTGACAGTAACCAGAGAGAAGGGGGGAAAGAAAGGAAAGGATCATCAAGGGACATGTATAAAGGACCCATGGGCAAAGCCAAAGGGGAAAGGTTGAAGGGTGGAAGGTGGGGGTAGATGGGGTGGGAAAATAGAGACAACTATATTCAAACAACAATAAAAAAATGATAAAAAAGAGTCAAAGAAGAATCATTATTACATATTCTAATTTTAAGTTAGATCATCTAAAAGTCATATCCCATAAATAATCAATACAAAATTAGGGAATTCAGGAGAATTATGGTTGAAAATCATGAAAGTATGTTTTGCATATCTATAGTGTGCCGGATATTTTTAGATCATAGAAAAAACAGAACTTAACCTTTTAGAGGTTACATTTTAGAAGAGTAGCTTAAGTGTAATCATTGTTCTAATGGACAACATTCCTAAAATATGAGGATTTGTTGGCACAGATGGTTCTGGCAGGATCAATCTCAAACTCTTGTCTTCCATTTGAAATTTCTATTGCACATTTCAAATTACCGCAAAGCACCACAGTGGCAAGTAGAAGGCCATGGTTCCTGAAAAAAATGCAAATAACAAAGGGGAAGGGCTGCAATGTCAAAAGATATTTTTCTGGGAATTCTTACAATATAGCAAGTGATGCCTTGGAGGGGAAAAAAGCCTTTTAGAAAGACAGCAGCTGCTATAATGCTGCTTCATTACAGACTCAGTGGAGCAGAAGCAATGCATCCATTTTGCCCTTTTCTTCATTGATGATATCAATGGAACATTAATGGAATTCTTATAGTCTACTAGTACAGTGTAAATTTAACCTGAGTAAATCTTATATTGACTATATTATAATACTCTTTTTTTAAACTAAGGAAGAACTCCACTGGTTTATTTTTAATATAAAAAAGTTACATAAAGAATAGAATATCAGATCCACAATAAATAGGTAGTCAATACATTGTTTAAATTTCTATCACCATTAAGAGAATAGGTAGAATTTAAGTCTAAATTAAAACTCTCATTAGCAAGCTTGTTTCATTGACATGTCACACAGTCTTTCTCCCGTTAACAAAGTCAAGGTGCTTTTATTGTTGTTTCTTTATTGATTTTACTTATTTAATTATCTTTGAACAGAAAAAGCTTAGTTTCTGTTCGGTTTTTTATTTTGTTAACAGGATAGGTTGTGCTTTCAAAACAAAAGCTATGCAAATTACTTAACATTTATCTTGATTTTTTAAATCTTGTCCAAACTATCATCCTAGGAGCATCCACTTACATAAGAATTTGGGGGCTAGACCAGGACCCAGATGTTTCAAGTGGATTTGCAAATGGCAAAGTGTTGTTTGTTGGATCTGCCTGCAAATCTATTTGCAAATGCAAATCCTCTTTCCAAACAGATCAGAGTTTTGGAGTTTTTTTTAGGTCTAGCAAAAATCCTTGAGCAAAGCAAAATGCTGATGGAATGTACATGTGGCAGTTCTATGGATTTCTAGCCACATGTTCTTGAATATGCTTCGTGTACATTCAGATCGTGGCAGGAGAAGATAGAATGCAGTGACACATTTCCAGGGGTTCTGATGCATCCTGCTGCAGTTTAGGGGACAGGCATAAACTGTGGTTCATCTAAACAAGTCTTTTTTTATTTCTACATGAGTGACTTGGAGCACATCATACTTCTGCTGTGATTGCTGTGATCCCTTCATGCACTGGTTTTATCTTGCCAGTTTCCATTTGTCCAAAGCTAAGTCTCCTTCTCTTACATGCTTCCTCTTTTTAACACATGTCCCTCTAGCAGATCCATGTCATAAGGGTCCAGACCAAGAATGAAACTCTCCACTGATGCTTGTCTGCTGAGGTCAGTAACTCATTCAGATTTTCACTCTTTGTTGCTTCCTAATAATAATAATAATAGCAAGCAATTTATAGCACTATGTACATGAACTCATTTCATCTTCAACACTAATCTATTATATGTACACTGTTTCCTTTCTCCTTGTCCTGTGCTCCTCTAATTTAAAAAAAATCAATTTATATTACATATTAATGGTAGAAAGAAAGCGTGGCTGGCTTTTGACCCCTCAAATCTGTCATCTTCTCTCCTTACATTTTGCCACTGCCCTCTTCAAAGTCAGGCTATTGTCATAGCCCCCTAACCAACACCTATCACACTCCAGACTCACCCTACTGTAATACGCTCCTCTGAATAGTTATTAAAATGATCTGAACTTCAAATCTAACCTTGTCATTATTCTGCTTTAATGTTACTCTATTACCTACAAGATGAAGGCCTTCAGCCTGAGGATGGAATACAAAGCCTGCTTCACCCTCACACATTTACTTCTCTAATTTGTTTTCAGTGAAACCTCAGTTCTTGAACTTAATTCGATCTGAAAGGCTGTTTGAGAGGCGATTTGTTTGAACCAAATCATACTCATACTCTCACATTCTCTCCTTTGTCTGCTGCCTGAGAGACACGTGACTGATCATACAAATATCAGCATAAAAGTGTTGTCGGGTTGAGAACTGAAGTTTTGTTCAACAACCAGGGCATTTGTTCATTGAACAACTTGGTCAAGAACCAAATTGTTCAAGATGAGAGACGTGCAAGAGCCAAGGTTTGACTGGTTCTTTCTTCTCAGAAAAAAAAATGACTTTTCAACTCAGTACCTTAGATACAATATCATTTCATGACTTTTAAAGCATTTTAATATGAATTGCATGAATTTGGACGGGAACTATGTTATTTCTTCTTGGTTTACCCCGATTCTGTGTTTGCTACAAAAAAGGCTTTCAACACATTTATTGGTATTACAGATATGTTCTTGATGATAAGTCATTCTCAGGGAAACATGGCTTTGACCCACAGAAAGGAATTCATGAATGAGAATCATGAGGGTCATAGCTAATGGAGGACAAGATATTTGAAGCCAATGAAGTCTTTCCTCACAGCCTTTAAAATATTTTAGATTCTTTGACAGTGATGTTCAACCCGTGGCCCAGGATGGTATGAATGCTGCCCAACACAAAGTAATAATTAGACTTAAAGAGTCTTTTTTTTTTTTTTTTTTTTTGCTCCTCAGTTTTCATTAGTGTTTCTGTATGAAATGTGTGTCCCACAACAACTCTTCTTCTTCCGGTGTGACCAAAAGACATCAAAAGGTTAGACACCTCATTTAGAAGATAATGTATTCAATTTGTAAATAAGCCTGATTAGGACCGAAAGTTAAGACTACCTAACCAGGCAAAACTACAGTGGAAAAAAAAAATCTGAGACATGCTGATTAGGAAAACTAGTATTTTGAGGAAGAATGTAAAGGTACAGATTTATATATAAGTTATATATAAACTCTGAGGTTGTATTGAACATAAAGGCAAAATATTCAATTTGTTCAGTAAAATATTTAATTTTTCTGTACAAGATCATTTAAACTGATATTTAATCATAATAAAGATATTTACGATATTTATCATGATGAAAATAACTAATTAATGATTGAATTATTTATTTTTAATTCCCTTGAGGGGCCATCAAGAAGCCTAAGTGAAGTTTACTTATTTAGGGAGGCAGGTGTTTTTATTCTCTTGTGATGCAGAGGTCAGCAAAATAAGATGGAGTTGTCAGGATGGTGTGAGAGCATAATCATTACGTAGGTGGCATTCAAACATTATTTAAGGCAAAGAAAATTGTACTGAAACTCTGATTTAGGGGACATTTTCTGAGTCATTTAACATAATAAGAATGTTTCCATCTTCCTTATCAGGCTGATTGTGTCCAAAGACTTTTTGTATTAACTTAAATTGTCTTATTAGAGAGCGGATGTTTATTTAAATCCCTACCATTTTCCAAATTAACCCACATATTGGAGAAAATATATATATACTTTCATTATATTTATGTCTACTTTAAATGAGATTCTAACTTTGGCTATAACCATGTGATAAGAACTTGCATGTTCCTAGAGGCTTGACTTCCTTCAAACACTTATTTCCAACTCATGTTAAAGATATAAAAATAAATTCTAGCTGAAATATGATGATAGAAGTAATAACTATAATTTAATTTGTTGGAAAGTTAAAACTATGGTCAAATATTACCATCTGAAAGTTACTTCTGTTCTTATAATCATTTTGGTAAAGTTTTGGCACTGACATAAAATTCATGCTTTTTAGAGATGACATATCATCAAGAGACAAAAATACTCTCTTCCATAAACCCTAAATAAAATACCTTGTTTCCCTTAAGGATCCAAAGAATAAAAAATCCAGGAAATGTAAGTAGACAATATTATGTAACATGGCTTATACTTATTATAGTCATGTCATGTCTTTCTTAAAAAAACAAAACTTCTAAACTTGTTTGAATCTGGAGATGTTTGCTGTTCTCATTTGCTTTGAAGGAGTATTAGAGACTAATTTGGAACGCCAAAGTCGTTCTATCATGTGGTTTTGAGTGTTAAAAGTCAAACTAATATAAGAGTCTGCTGTAATATGATAATTATTTTTAAAAAGAGATACACATTGACCAAAAGTCTTAAGCTTCCTAAGTTATTATTAACACACCCACAAGAAATAATAATCAGTTATATGAGTATCATAGGCATCTTATTGTTCTGAATAGGATCATTACAAACAGAAAAACCTCAACTAACTCACTGATAAGTAAAGCTTAGGTTTTAATGTTTTTATGCATTCCTTTTGTTGCTCCATATCTACCAGGAAAATATTACTGAAACCTTCTAGATTTGTAAACAGTCTCTGTTCCTCAGAAAATACCACATCCTTCAACAAACATGTGGTGCAGAAATAGTCCTCATATGCTTGTTTAGTGCTTTCTCAATAACTAGAAATTTGAATGGCTGGCAGAAATAATATTGAGCAAGTATTAATCATATTTCTAACACACAAAAAAATTTTAATGCATGACATAATTAGAAGAATTGAACTTTTTTTTTACAGATCAATGCTATACATCTAAATTCTTACAGTTAATTTCTAAAATTTAGACAAAATTAAAAACTTGATATTTTTTAATCATACCAAAAATAATGCAATATTCCCAAAAGATTTAACCTTGAAAAAATGTAATAAAGTGCACATTGTTTACTAAACTGTAAACCTACTGATTGCAAAAGAGAGACTCTGTCAAAGGCTTCCTGAGAAATGTTGCACCTATTATAATAAACTTATAGGGCAAACATAATATTTTTAAATGAAACACCCAAAAATAATGATTTTATTTTTCAGTACAAAGAGAAGTATAGATTTCCTACCCAAACCTCAGAGTACTATATGTTCAAAAACAAAAGGTCAGGAACTAAGTACTCCAGTGACACCTTTACCTTAAGGATCAGAATTGGAGTTATACTCGAGGTCTTAGGTGAAATGAGTTTGACGGATTAGGTTCGGTTACTGGCTGTCAGTGCACTGCGTAAAAAACACTGCACATACAGAGCTTAGTGAAACTAGCTGTTCTCTGCACAGGAAAATTCCTTGATAGAGTTAGCATGAAGACAAATGAACTGTTATCCCCCAAGAAAGGTGTCCCTTCAGGTTAGGTTTGAGGTTAGCAATACCAAGCAGTAAGAGCACTTGACTTCCCGTGGTGGACAGACTCATTACCTTTGTAAATATCAAGGCTTAGCTTTGAATGCTGGGATTCTTCTTTAAGTGTTTAGAGAGCAGGAGTAGTGTGAGTAACTAACCAATTACCAAACAATAAAAAAATTAAAATGGAAAAAGACAAGAGTCGTCTAAGCAAATTTTCTTCATTTTCCACCATCAAAGTTGTTTAAACATTCTCCTTTATTATTGCATCCTTACCACTTCCATTTTTGCAAAGTTTGCTGAATTTATTCTTGTTCCTCACCATAATAAAATCCTATTAAAAAGATATATTTATTAATAATGAAGAAATGTGAACTCAAAAAGGTTCAATTTCAAAATAGCAGTGGGAAGATTCAACATATTTGTCAGGGTTCAAAACTAGGGCTTTTCCCACAAGGGTTTTTACACAGAATTATTTCTCTGAAATATATTTTATTTATGATAGCTATAAATTTTGTCTCATGTAAATCATGTGTTTTCCCTTATGTATTATCTATTATCTTCTTCCTCATCATACTTTTCAATTACCTCATTTATGTAGTCAAATATGAACAGAACATAATTCAAGAAAATTGTATTTAAAATCCTTAAATGTCTACTATATTATCAATTATTTTCTTCATATGCTGTTTTATATTTTTTACCTAATATATCAGGGTATTATTTTTATATAATTAAGTAATCTTGTCCAAGCTATATTTTAATGTAACAAGGGATTCCATTATACAACTATAACAAAATTTATATAATCTAACAGTTCTTTTTTAATTTTTCTAATGCAAAAAATGTAGAAATTACATATAATATAACTATTAAAATCATTATGGTAAAGCAATGGAAGTTCCCTCTTCTACTCTTTCCATACTCTTCCCAGAGGTTAACTTTTTGTGATCTTTCCCAATGATTTTTAAGTTTATAATTGTATATCAGTAAGTACAGATCTGACTCACTCAGTGTAGGTCTGACACCCAGCTCACCACCAGCTCTAATTTCCTAAGTGCTACTCATCTCACGTCTGTCGCAGCCACCGACCGTACCTCATGGCCTCCTGCTCATTAGCATAAAAATCTCATATCTGCTTACTCTTGGTTTCATCTCAACAACAAAACAACGAAAAAGTCTAATACTTGCATCAGAAAAACTAGCTTAAGGTAACAGGAATAACTGTGTGTAAGTATTAAAATCTTGACTCGAGGTGGTAAACACACAGTATAATATGCATATGATGTATTATAGAATTGTACACGTGAAACCATATAATTTTATTAATCAATTTCATCCAATAAATTCAATAAAGGAGTAAAAAAGACTTAAAAATTAAACAGAACAAATATTAAACAAAAGAGCTTTGAATAATTCATTGTTGCAATAACACTGGAAGTAACAAGAGGTAACAAGAGAAATTAAAAAATAACTTGAATTCGTTGAAAATAAAAGCACAACAAACAAAAATCTGTGGAAATGAAAAAGCAATACTCAGAGAAAATTTATGACTTTAGCTATTTTACTAGAAAAAATCTCAAAATAATTACTTGATCTTTCAACCTAGGAGAGTAGAAAAGAAATAAGGAAATAGAAGAAAAGAAATAATAGCAATCAGAACAATAATTAATGGAATGGATAATACAACAAAAAAGAAAAGAAACAGTGGAACTCAAAGTTGTATCTCTGAAATAACAAAATTTGTAAATCTTTAACTAGAGTTGTCAAGATAAAAAGGAAAACATACAGGTTTTCAATACCAGGTGGGGAAAAAGATAAGACTTTACAGTAAATCCAACAGAAATAAGAAGAATTTAAGGTAATATTATGAACAACTTTATACCAACAAGTTTAACAAGATAGATGAAATAATCCTAGAAAGGCATTACTGACTGACACCAAAATATAAAGAAAATTAATAGATCTAGATAAGTTTTAAAAAGGAAGAAAACTAAATGTATTTCCTTGAGAAAGAGCCTAGGTCTAGATAACTTAATAGTGAATTCTATCAAACATTTATGGAAGCATACTTACCAGTCACACACACACTTTTTCAGAAAAACAGAGGACAGAACATAGGCCAAAACACTTTAGGAGGAGAGTGTTATAGTGACACTAAAACAGGACAAAAACACCAACATCAGGAGAGAAGTGTCTAATAATATCTCTTATAAACATAGATGCAAAACTATTTAGCAAAATAATACCAAATAAAAGTCAACTATCCAGGGTGAGGCAAAATAGGTTTATAGTTGTGAGTATGCAAAATAAGAGTTATTCCTGCATTATCTATTACCTATTATATTATTGTCCATACACTCACTGTAAACCTACTTTTGCCCACCTTGAATATAAAAATGTAAGACACCATGACTCTCTTTAATCCAGTAATGCAAAGTTGGTTTATTATCTAAAACATCATTTCGATTAAAGTAGAAAATCTATAGAATCATATGAAAAAATCCATAAACAGAGTTGAAAAAAGTCTAACACCAATTCCAAAAGAAAACTCACAATAAACATATGCAAAAGCAAAATATGTAGCAAGACTAATATAGGGAAAGGACAGAGGGAAGTAATTAGAATTACACTGTTTTAAAGTTCTTAGTTTAAACATAGAGTGTTAAAATGAGAATTCAATGTAAATTGTGATACAAATACATATTGTAATTCCTAGATAATAATTTGAAAAATTAAAAGAAAACAAAGGGGTATATCTAAAATGACAATAGAAGAAATAAAACTATACTACAAAATAATCATATCAAAGAAAAATAGAACAAAAGTAACATATGTAAAAAATAAAAAACAACAATAGGATATTTAAGCCAATCATCTCAATTATTACATTAAATATACCAGGCTGAATATCCCAGTTAAAAGGCAGAGACTGGCCCTGACTGGTGTGGCTCAGTGGGTGTCATTCTACAAACTAAAACGTCTCTGGTTTGACTCCCTCCGGGCAGGTCCCCGGGTTGCGGGCCAGGTCCCCCTACTGGGGGGCGTGTGAGAGGCAACTAATCAATGTTTCTCTCACACATTGATGTTTTTCTCCCTCTCTTTCTCCTTCCTTTCTCTTGTCTCTAAAAATAAACTTTAAAAATATTTTAAAAAGTGTTTAAAAGGTAGAGATTGTTAGACTAAATAAAGTAAAAAATAAATAAACAAGACCCTACTATATACTGTTTATAAGAAACATACTTTAAATAGAGACACAGATCATTTAAGCAAAAGCATGGATATAGACAAGATATACAACCCCTGAAATTTGAAATCACTTATTCATAAAGATTTATGTACCCCTATGTTCACTGCAGTATTATTAACAATAGTCAAGATATGGATATATATATATATATATATCTCCAAGATATACACACACACACATATACACACACACAATAGAATACTACTCAGCCATAAAAAATAATGTTTTGTCATATATGACAACATAAATGGATCATGAGAGTATTATGCTAAGGGAAATGTCATGTCCTCAAAAATTTATTCTGCCAGTCTTTCACTTTTAATGGAAGAGTTTACTTAGTCTACATTTAAAATAATTACTAAGGAAGAACTTCTGCCTTTCAGCTATTTGTTTTCTGTATATTTTATGTTTTTGTTCCTCAGTTCCTCCTTTTATTATGTAGTGTACTATTTTGGCCTTTCACTTTCTGTATGTTTTATAGTTATTTGCATTTAAATTTTATTGCATTTAAAAATTAACATGTTAAGCTTGTAACATTTTTTGTATTATAAACTTGGTTATAATAGGATATGAACCCTCAACTCTTAAATATCTAAAACCCTCTCCATTTTATATTATTATAATCATGGTTACATTTTTGTACATATTTTGTGTATTAAAATAGATTTATAATTATTATTTTATGCTTAACTTTTTAATTGTACAGAAGAACAAGGAGTTACAATTTTTATAATACTGGCTTTTCTATTTATCTATGTAATTTATTTTACCGATGTCTTTTGTTTTTTCATATAATTTACAGTTACTCCCTAGTGTCCTTTCATTTCAGTCTGATGAATGGCCTTTAGCATTTTTCATAAGGCAGGTCTACTAGTACCAAACTCTTTCAGGTTTATCAGGAAATGTCTTAATTTTTCCTTATTCTTGAAGGATAGTCTTACAGATACAGAATTATTGGTTGACAGTTTTTGTTTTCTTCCTGGACTTTAAATATGTCATCCTGCTGACTTCTGGCTTCCATGTTTGTGAATTTAAAAATTACTTGTTCATTTTATTGATGATGCCTTGTATGATATGAGTCACTTCTCCCTTGCTGTTTATATGATTTTCTTTGTTTTTCAACAATTCACTAAACCAAGTTGCAGTGTGCTCTCCGTGAGTTTATCCTTCTTGGAGTTCACTGAATTTCTTGGATGTGTAAATTCATAGCTTCCATCAAATTTGGGAAATTTTTGGATATTATCAATTTTTTTTCCTGCCTGTTTCTATCTCTCTTCTTCTTCTGTAACTTTCATGATACATAGGTTAGCACACTTGATGATGTCCCACAGGTCCCTCAGGCTCTGTTTATTTTTCTTTATTCTTTTTTCTTTCTGCACCTCAGGCTGAATAAATGCAATTGCCCAGTCTTTACACTCACTGATTTGATCTCCTGCCTGTTCAAGTCTGCCACTGAACTCCTTCAGTGAATTTTCCTCCTGTTGTACTTTTCACCTCCAGAATTTCTGTTTTGGTCCTTTTCGTAATTTCTCTCTTTATATTTGTTCAACACAATCCATGTATACTTTGAGCAGCATTATTCATATTAACCAGAAGGAAGAAATAATTAAGACACCCATCAATGGATGAATGAATAAATAACTTGCAGTGCATATGTAAATGAAATATTATTCAGTTATAAAAAATAAAATGTTGACGATCCCACCTGAACGAACCATGAAGACATTATGCCAAGTAAAATGTCACACTTTGCTTGACTCTATTAATATGACATAGGCAGAATAGGCAACTATATGGAGACAGAAAGATAGTATTTATCAGGAGTTGTGGAAGTGGGCAATGAGAAGTGATTAATTAATAGGTGTGGGTGTTCTTCTGGAATACTGAAAAAGTTTTAAAAGCATAGGTGTAGGTACACAACATGCGAATGCACTAAATGCAACTGAATTGTACATTTAAAATGGTTAATTATATGTTATGTGGTTTTCATCTCAATAAAAAATAATAGATAGTATGAAACATAGTATTAAATCTAAGAGACAAATGCAAAACCTTGAACCTAAAAATGACAGAATACATATTCTTTTCAGATACACATGAGACATTTACTAAAACTCACAGTGTGAAGGAATATAAAATAAACACAACGAGGAATTAAAGTAGAAATTGATGAGAAAAAACAAGCAGGTTTCAAAATTAAGCTATTTACTTCTAAATAACTAAACTAAATAACTTCTAAATAAAATGTCACAGTACAGGGATGTCTCAAAGAATATCTACACTTACACATAGTATTCCTGCTTAGAGAGACTGAATAAGTAATTTCCAGAAATCACATAGGTAGCAAGTGGTAGAGTTTGAATTCAACCTCTACTTGGTAGTACTTAATTAGTACGTCACTGACTAAACTGACACATGTAAACTCAATTGTTGGGAGGAAGACACTAATAAAGGCATAGTGGTGTTTATGATTCCCCCTTGAACCTGTTACTTTGTGTATTCAGTGTCAGGTTCAGAACCCTCATTCAAGCCAAATGTGTTATGTATATCTTTGGTCTAAGAGGAATCCGAATATGGGTGTGGGTTAGTGTAAGGTATATATTACTGCTACTAAAAAAAAAAAAAAAAAAAAAAAAACACTTGGAAAGGCATACCTTTTCGGTAGACTGTGCATAAGAGAATTTCAGAGAACATTGCAAATTACAAGCTAGAGGTTTCAAAGTGATAGTAGGATATTTGTTGAAAGTGGAAACTGAGGGAATCAAGAATATTATAACTAAATGCATAAGCAGGAAATTTCAGAGGAGAGACTGTAACAGCTCTGTGAGAGAAATCATGTCCAGTGCTCAGAACCTTTGAGGAAGGTGTCTATGATTGAAGAAAACCCAGTGAAATAGTTTATTTAAACTTTTAAAATGATCCTCTAATGTTATGCTAATTGGTAATTTTGAATAAAGCTGCGAAGGTATTTAGGAAGAATTTGAACATAGATTTGGCACTAACTATGAAAATAATATAAGCTAGTGATAAATTGCTTTCCATTGGGGCTCTCAACCAGTTTCCTGCTTCAGTCATGACACTAATAGTTCTAAAATCTCTATCTTGCGCCAACTTAGAGATGTATGGCTGTCTACCTCATGTGTATCTCCTTCATACAAACTTTGCAAGCATGTGTTCCACTAAAATTCACTTTTCCTACCCATATCACCTTTATGTTTTCCTCTTTATATTGAATAAAAACACTGGCTCTTAGCAGTCTCCTTCATTGAAAAATGGCCGAAGCAGCCCTCCCTGTTTCCTTCATTTCCAAGAAACGATAAAACTCTGTGAACGCATTTCTTCTTTTTTACATCCCTCCCTCATCGTAAATGTCTCCCTTAAGATCCTCATGATCTTTTACCTAGCCTGTTCCAAAGGCCTCTTAATTGATATATTTTAAATATTTTATACTTAATTAAGTTTCCAAATGGATTCGAGGGTTATTTGCCTTTAAAAAATATGATCATGTTATTCTACTCTTCAAATTTCTATTAATTATGTATCAATTAGGATTAAGTCCAAGGCCAAGTATAAGGCCCTCCCTATCCATCCATGTCTTCTACTCCAGCCTTTCTTTGGGACAATCCATTTGAGGCTCTTCATGCTGTATTCCCACTGAACATTTGACCTTTTCCAAAATCCTCCATAACTTTTTTGTCCCAGGACCTTTTCACATTTCACATCATATTTTCCCTGTGTGTATCCGAACCTATGTTTCCGCTTCATGAATTTACCTTAGTATTTTAAGATGAGATTATCTCCTTTGTGAAGTCTTTGCTGGCATCTCCTGGGAGAGTTTGGTATTCCCATTTCTGTATTTCCTCCATATTTTCTCAATTCCTCATTGTAACATTTATGGTGTATTACAGTAACTTGTGTATTGTTTATCGACTTCTCTATAACTCTGCCTTAGAGTTTTTCTTATTTACCTTTGTATTCTAACGCAATTGATAATACAACAGGCATTAAATAACTATCAATTCATAAAAACATGATAGATTTATACTGTGACCTCAGAAAGAGGCATCTAAACTAAGAAATGTTAGCCATAATAATATATAGAAATGTTATCTATAATAATAATATCTATAAGATAAAAATATACCTGGATATTTTTAGATGGCATTGAATTTTTCTTGGTGATAAAATTAAAAGATAAAAACAATCAGAGTTAAGAATCCTGAAGCTCTGATGCAAAGTAAGAATAGTAAAAGAAAAGTAAAAATAGTAAAAGAAAAGTAAAAAAGAAAGTAAGCAAAATTCAGTATGAAAAAAAAAGAATGAGAAAGAAGGGAAGTCAATAATTGAACTGTATTTTGAAAATCATGAAAGGTACGGATGTAGTTACCATGGACTTGATTTCTTACATATTTAAGAATTTGAGACGTGGATGAGAAAATTTTAGAATAATTTCACTAGCAGTTCAATTAATGAAACCTTCTAACCTTAAGCCTTAGATCAGACCAAAAAAATCATTTCAGTGTGGCTTGAGTAAAGGCACATACTACAAAATCAACACAGATATGATGGCAACATATACCTAAGAAGTGTCAGACATTGCTAATCTACTTATTCCCTTAAATTTCCTTAATTTTACGTCAGAAGGGAATATGGCTCTGCTCCAGGATGGCATTTATTATTGATCATATCACCTCTACTGCTTTCTCTACTAATCTATTTTATACACAACCGTTATCTCACACAGACACACACACACACACACACACACACACACACACAGAGTTCTGTTTGGTCGATCCTCTACCTCAAAAGCATTTAGTGCTTCCCTAAAGCTGATTAAATTCAATTAAAAAATAGCTTTTTACAAAGCTTCACAATGTCACCCTCTACCACTTTCTTGCTTCAGTCAAACTAAGTGAAGGCATTTCATGGTGCGTACGCACTCCTCATGTTGTCTATTTTCTCTTGTCTAAAACTTCGTTCAGATTTTTCCCTTTTCATCATACCATACTACACATATTTTTATTAGTTTTCAAAGTATACAATTTTCGTTCTGTTTATATGGTAACTCTGAAGCTTAAAAGTGAGTAAAGTCACAAATTCTCTAGACTTTAGTTTTTTTTATTTGTAAAATAGGCAAATAACAATGCCTAAGTGTATCCATGGATCATCCTGCTTCAAATAGTCAAGGTTGTTTTTTGCCATGCCTCCTCTGTCAGTGAACGCATGTGATTAGTAATCTATGTCTAAGAATCGCTTGTAAAATTTTATCTCCTTTAGTATATTATAATTTATATGAAGGAAATTTTAAAATGCTTGCAATTACATAAACTTATGAGAAAGTTTGCAGACCTGAACTTGAAAATAGTGATCAGCAAAATGACTGTCACATAACAGTAGATAACATAATATTGGTGGTTATCATTAGTAGTGCTATTATTAACACAATTATTGCTATTACTATTGCTATTTGATGTATTTATGTTCTTTTTTAAGTTCCCACTGCATTTTGCATCTTTTTAATCATATATTTTTTCAATTATGTGTACACATGTCAACTCTCTGCTCATTTTGTAACTTTCTTGACTTTTGCGATTGTGTCTTCATCTTTCTGTCTTTTAAGTAATCTTCCCTGCTTTCCCACACACAAGAATTCAACGAGTGTTGAATTTAATAATATATATTAAATGTCTAGTATGTAATTAAGATGGCTGAGGGTAGCTCCTGAGATGAGTAGTGCTTGTTTCCTTACAAAGCAGAGTCCTCTGCATCTACCTCAAGCAAGAGGTATTGAGAAGCAAGCACTGGCCTCTAACATGAAGTAGTGAGCCACTTAAAAAAAAAATATATATATATATATTTACTGAATTTATTGGGATTATATTAGTTAAGAAAATTATATAGGTTTCAAGTGTACAAATCCATAAAACATCATTCGTATATCGCATTGTGCATCCGCCATCCAAAGCCAAGTCTCCTTCCATCACCATTTATCCTCCCCTTTACCCTCTCCTACCTGCCTCCTCACCGTTTCCCTCTGGTAATCACCATAGTGTTTACTCTGTTGATGAGTTTTTTTTTTTACTTAATTTTTTCACTTTACCCACCCTGACTTCCAAAACAACTCCCCTGTTCTCTGTATCTATGAGTCTGTTTCTATTTTGTTTGTTGGTTTCTTTTGTCCATTGGATTCCACATATAAGTGAAATCATATGGTATTTATCTGACTGGCTTATTTCACTTAGCCTCATACTTTCTATGTCCATCCATGTTGCTGCAAAAGGTAAGATTTCTTTCTTTTTTACATCCCAGTAGTATTCTATTGAATAAATGTACAACAGTTTTTTAATCTATTTGTGTACTGACGGGCACTTGGGCTGCTTTCAAATCTTGGCTATTGTAAATAGCTTTGCAGTGAATGTAGAGGTACACAGATACTTTCAAGTCAGTGTTTCAGGTTCCTTTGAATATATTCCCAAAAGTGGAGTTTCTGGGTCATAAAGCAGTTCCATTTTTAATTTTTTGCGGAAACTCCATACTGCTTTCCATAGGGGCTGCATCAATCTGCATTCCCGCCAGTAGTGCATGAGGGTTCCCTTTTCTCGACAACCTCAGCAGCATTTGTCATTTGTTGTTTTGTTGATGACAGCCATTCTTAAAGGCATGAGGTAATATCTCATTGTAGTTTTAATTTGCAAATTTCTGATGATCAGTGCCTTTGAGCATCTTTTCATATGTCTTATTGGCCATCTGTATGTCCTCTTTGGAGAATTGTCCATTAAGATCCTTTGCCCATTTTTTAATTGGATTGTTTTTTGTTTGTTTGTTTTGGTGTTGAGTTTTATAAGTTCTTAATAAATTTTGGACATTATCTCCTTATCAGATGTATAATTGGTGTATATATTCTCCCATTCAGTGGGTTGTCTTTTCATCTTGCTGATGGTGTTTTTTTGCAGTGCAAAACATCTTAGTTTGGTAAAGTCCCATTTGTTTATTTTTCCTTTTGTTTCCCTCACCCAGGGAGATATTTCAGAAGAAATATTGCTATGGGAAATGTCTGAGATTTTACTGCCTATGTTTTCTTCTAAAACCTATATGATTTTGAGTATAATATTTAAGTATTTAATCTGTTTTGAGTTGAATGTTATATATGGCACAAGAAGGTGGTCTAGTTTTTTTGCATGTGTCTAGTTTTTCTTGCATGTCCAGTTTTCTCAACACAATTTATTGAATAGACTGTCTCTACCCCATTTATGTTTTTGCCTCCTTTGTCAAACATTAATTGACTATAAGAGTGTGGGTTTTTTTCTTAGCTGCCTATTCTGTTCCATTGATTTATCTGTCTGTTTTTATGCCAGTACCATGCTCTTTTGATTACTATCACCTTGCAATATAGTTTGATATAGGTAGTGTGATTCCTTCAACTTTTTTCTTCTTTCTCAAGATTGCTGAGGCTTTGGGAGGCCATTTGTGGTTTCATATAAATTTCTAGAATATTTATTCTAGTTCTGTGAAATATCTAAAGCATGAAAAGCTTAAGGGGATCTAGAGAGTCAAGTTTGATGAATGCATTGACCCAGATGTTTCATTTCCAGTTTATATGTTCCCACTTTTTTCAACCAGTTAGTGGATTTTTCATGACCAAGAGCTTAACCTTCTCCAGAACTCTGCTAATGGTACAGTCAATTCTTGGGCTTGTTGACCTCATTTTCTTTACTCTGGCTACAGAAGTTGAGCCCTTTTCCATGCTGCTAAAGAAGGGCTCTTTCATACTCCTTCTTCAATGGCTAAACAATCATCTTCACCCTTCCTTGTTTTTTTAATGCTTCATTGGCCCCTTGTAATTAGTAACCCCCCTCCAACCTCAAAATCCTGACATTGTACCTACCGGTGAACCCACGTGCCCTATTTAATACTAGTATACCCCTAGTCAAATATTCAACAATATCACTGCTGCAGCATGTGCTTTACCTATCTCCAGCACTCCAGCTCCAAAATCTCATTTTACAGTTTCCTTCTTTGACCCATTCTTGACACCATCCATCTTAGATTGACTCCCTGGAAAAACAGATTCTGTGGTAGAGACTTGCATACAAAAAATTTAATTGGAGAGTTTCTGCAAGATGAACACTTCTGGGAGAGTAAAGGAAATAAGATCTTCCATTAGCAGTATACCTTGTACTTGCAAAAACTGCAAAGTCACTGGCGAAAGACAAGCCTTATGGAATGGAGTGAAGGATTGAAAAGACTAATGCAATGTAACATAACCCAGTACCCAGGGTGGATAAATATAGTTCCTAAAAGAATGAGAGTTTTAAACATACTTGATCATAGAGAAATAGAGTATGATGTTTTGCTAGTTATGGACAATATGTATCACACTTTTGGGTGCTTCTCTAATCTATTTACTGTAGAAGCTGTATGGCTACTTTTAAGTTGAGTCTGGAACAGAAGAAGACACCCAAAAGATCCAAGTTGCCTTTCTAGAAAGCTTTATGATCTAGCAGATACCAATGACACTCAAATTGTTGGCATTAAATAAGAACCTATAGGAAGCACCTGCAAAGCCCCCCACCCCAAAAAAGGAATCATAAGTCTAAAAGTCTGGAGTAAAGTCACGTGTTTTTTGGTTTGTTTGTTTGTTTGGGGGGCTGGTTATAAATACTGTCCTTTAAGATGCAACGTCTGGCCTTTAGTGGACCTTTTTAAAGATTAATCATGAGACACTAAGTGACTTGAGCTGTCTGTCCATCAGGAATAAAATTAGAAGGTTAAAAGAGAGATGTGGCAGGGTCCTTTTATAGAAGAGATTGACAGTATATTGTAATTTATGGCAAAATGTGGACTTACTTTAAAAAATTGACTCACATATGCCAGTTATGAAGTTGTATGAAGGGTAACTATGAGTAGAAAGGTGAGAATTAATGCTGAGTAATCGGAGTGTCTGGCTAATGCCGATCCTGGGCCTATTGTCAGTAAAATTTATTTCTTGCTTACCCTTTCCAAAGGGGCTGACATCCACAAATTCCATTTCCCAGTAGGTTATATACCTTCTAGCCAAGTTCAGCCAATGGGCATCCTTGGCAGGGTATTGGTAAATGGCAGGAAAGGAGAAGTAGGGTTTCTCTTTTCTCTCTACCTGAAGTGTCGTCTTTGGCAGTAGTTGCATCTTCTCAGCAGCTCCTGCTCAGATCGGATCAGACAGTCCCACTGATAAAGCATTTGTAGGGAAACTGGCTCCTAGGCTGTAACAGCACATCCGCCTCTCACCTTCTAGCAGTGATGCCTTCTGTTCCTAACTTGTGCATTGTCCTGGATTTCCCATTTGGCTTCTCAGCTCTTCCCCTGACCTGTGTAATCACTTCAATATATGGCATTTCTTGTGTTGGAATAACTGAGGTGTTTTCTGTTTTTCTGAAAAGATTTCTCAAGAATAAAACAGCCATTAGTAAAATGTTTTGATACCCAGTGATGGCATTCAGAATGTAAAAAGGGAGGATACTTGGAATGAGTGTAATTGTAAGAAAAACTGCTCACATACTACTTTAAATCTTATAAGTTCCTCTTCCAGAAATAAAAATTATTCCTAAAATCTTAGGCAGGCCACAAGGTAGAGGTACGTTTTATGGATATAGCTACAATTATTAAAGCAGAAAGTTAAGGAGAACATTACGGAAATATAGAATTATACCTACAAAAGTTAAAATACTTAATTCAAAAACATTCATTTAATTCAAGTACTTCTATTTTTGTTTGTTTATAATGATAGTCATTTGATAAAAGCATTACATTCTTCATTTTTTTATATAATATAGGTCAAATAACTTGTTGACTAATATTTCAAAAGTTATTCTAAGTTGTATTGGTATTATGTAGATTTTTTAATGTACTCTAAAATAACATGATACATTATTACTAAAATGAAGTATGCCATAAGAAAAACATATATTTTTTATTTTAAATAAATATATAGATATGAAATATAATTTCATATTTTGTTTCTTTTTTATTTTTTTAAGATGTTATTTATTTTTAGATAGAGGGGAGGGAGGGAGAAACAGAGAGAGAGAAACATCAATGTAGGGTGGCTTCTCATACACCCCCTACTGGGGACCTGGCCTGCAACCCAGGCATGTGCCCTGACTGGGAATCAAACCGCTGACCCTTTGGTTTGCAGGTTGGAACTCAATCCACTGAACCTCACCAGCTAGGGTCCATATTTTGTTTCTTTTTAAATAAAGTAGAGAATGAAAAACATACTATCTCTTCTACCAAAAATCTTCCATTAACTGGAAAAAAACATTTGTACTATCTTACGATTCTACTGGTTTTTAGATCAGCAAAGCTTTTATGCCTGTATATTTTTAATTATTAGACTTTTTCGGTCAGTATGGTATACTATATATATACATATATAAAGTATTTCTTTTCCTTTTTCCTAGGAAAGGCATGGAGAGTGTTAACATGTAATTACCTCCGTACTGCTTTCAGAAACGGCTGGAGGTAGAAAACAGTAATCAGAACTGTAGCAAAGCAAAGACTCAAACTAAAGAAGTGAAGAAAGTTCCTGAGGTCAGAACTAATTGTGATGATGTCACTCCCACCATAAGCAGAAAATGACCAAAGGCTAAGGGAAATAACGGAAGATGAGCCACTCAACAAATAACAATATTTGCAGGTATTAATAGAATTGTGTCCTGTTTGTGTATAATTAAGCAATGACAATAAGAATAATTTTATTTTTACTTTAAATGTATTCTGTTTATATGTCCTTTAACATTGCATGCTATTTTAGAACTTACTGCTTTCATTGGATTACCTCCAACTTCTGAAGGTGGAATTCCCTGTATTTTACTAAAATGTATGGAAAAAGATAAAAGAAAGTTCCCAAAATATAAAGGCTAAAAGTCAGCAAAATACCTAGTCTCAAACTATACTGATTTAGGAAAGATCTAGAAAATGAGTTCAAAAGCAATTTTTGAATGTATTTTCTCCAAAATAACAGCAGCAAAAAAGAAAAAAACAAAGCCGAATGCACAATTGTGAATTTATTACTAGTACCAACAAAGTTTTCTAGGACCTGAGTAAAAATAAGTAAATGTAAGTGGACAACAATCAGTGTAATGAATCAGTGCCATGGTTGCAGTTTCCATGGACATTGTACAGAGGGCTGCCGTCTTCTGTCAGCCGTGTGTGAAAAGATGACGAGTAATGTTAAAGCACAGGAAAGCACTTTTAATAGAGTAGATTATGGTAGTGGGGTCCAGACATGTGGCTTTGTGAGGTTAAACTTTAGAGAATGTGGAGAAATAGTTTAAAAGTGTTTAGACTTTCCTTTTCATAAATCCGTTGTCTCAGCTGTGCTTTAACTATTGATTTTTTTAAATTACAAAATTAATACAGGGACTTCCAACTCAATATAGTTGATTAAATGCTCTATCTTAAACTTAATTACCTTCCAAAAGTGTAAGGTAATAAAAGCCTTACAACTTCAGGGAGGAGACCCAGCGAAAAGACAACTGCATATAAAGGATGTCAACAATATTTTGGAAAATAAAAATAAATGGAAGAAGTAACTGATTAAGGAAACCAGAGGAAGCTAAGACCTCTGTGCCTAAAGAAGACAGTGTAGATCAGAAATATGTGAAAAGAGAGGCCTGTTTTCCCTGCAGAACATTGGATAGCATCAAGCATAACAAAATATAGGAACCACATAAAAGGCTTGTAACCGGAGAGGTGAGAGTCTATGTAAAAGCAATTGGACATGTAGGTGAATCCTGAGTACCTCTCTGACAATCAGCTTTCTCAAGCATTAACCTCTGCCCAGTCAGTCCACCCTCACCTCCCATTCACCAAAGACTTGGAACCAGAGAGTTTCAGGACCAGGTGCAGGGGTTCTTCGGGGAGTGGTGAGCTGGATGTGTGTAGGCTGCTGTCGTGATTGGAAAAGCACTGCTGGCATTTAATGAGTGAGAGTCTCGGATTCTAGACATTTTCTCACTTATGACACTCCCTCACAGTGAAGAACTACCCCACATCCTTAAAGACTTCCTGATGTCACATGGACAAGCAGTAGGGCAAGAAGGAACATATGTGAATTTAGGACCTAACTGAATTTTGCATATAAATGCTACTCTTTAAAAATGTATCACAATATATTGTGGCATGCTTTAACGTAGACTATGTCAGGGATACAATTATAAATTGAAGCAAGACAGCATATTGTTTGGTTTGGAGTTTAACCAAGAGTTTCTCACCATTTGATAACAATATATCACTGAAAGCAATGCTACTCATGGTATTGCAGATGTCAGTACTGTTCACTGACACACCTGTATCAGTTTGTATTTCTAGCTCTCACCTTCAGAGATTCTACAAGTACATGTGAGCGGCTAACCACCTCATTATGTCCACAGTGAGGTGAGGACATCCGTCTGATGGTTCATGCACTGAAAATACATATTATTTTATTATGAGTTACTTTTTACTATTTCCTTTTTACATTATAGTTAGGGTATGACATTGTTATTGGTAAAATTTTGTGAGTTGATAGGCTAAGTTATGCTAACTATGCTTTTCATTTCAGAGTAGTAAAAGAAGACTTTACAACATTTGCTTTAAAATAGAAGTGGTCATTGTATCTAACAGAGTCGAGAGCCACTGCTCTAAGATATAGTCACTTGAGAATTCTTCCCCCAAACACAGTGTTCAGTCAGGATTTCAGTATTCTATTCTTAAAAGTGCACTGTCAGTCAACTTTTATGAGATGTTTGAAGAAAGCCTCTGGCATAAAAAATAGAGACCAAAACAAAACAAGCAAACGTGTGTGTACGTGTGTGTGTTTGTACATACAGCAGCAGTTCTTAGACTGTGTGGTCCAGAAACTCCAGGGAGTCCCCAAAGCCTTTTCAGGAGGTCTGCAAGGTCAAAACTATTTTCATAATAATTGTAAGGCATCATTATCCCTTTCATTCTCAGAGTCTCACGAGTGTACAGAAGAATTTTTCAGAGGTTACACAATATGTGGTATCACAACTGATTGAGTATAGATGCAGCTAGAGTAACCAACTATCTTGAATTCAGCCAGTTGAGATTTGCAAATCCATTTATCTATATTTATATTCATATATATAGATATAAACTACTTTGCTCACTGCATTATATTATTTTAGAAAATATATCAATGCTTTATAAATAATATCTGTGTGAACATGTAATGGGTTTATTATTGATATTTTAAAATAAATATTTAAATATCTCTCAGCTTTACTTTCTAATACATTAAACATTGATATTTAAGCCTACATAAACAAAAGCTGTTTAGATCCTCAATAATTTTTAATAATATGAAGAGACTGTTAGTCCAGAATGTGTAAGAACCACTAGCACCCCCACATAACATGTATCATACAATTTGCCCTTGGTGCCCACAGGTTGCACTGCCACAGGTTCAAACACCTGTGGATCAAAAATATCTGAAAGTTAACTCTGCTGTTACAAACATGTGTGGAGTTAGTCCGCAATGGCTCCGTCTGTACCAAAAATGTATGCATTATTTCTGTGTCATTATTCCCTAAACAATATAGTATCACAGCTATTTACATAATGTTTACATTGTATCAGGCATTAAAAGTAATCTAAATGTGATTTAAAGTATATGAGGGTGTATGTAGGTGATATGCAAATACTAAGGAATTTTATATAAGGAACTTGAGCTTCTGAAAACCTGGTATCTGTAGAAGATCCTGCAACCAATTTCTCATGGATACTAAAGGATAACTATGTATACATATGTTTTTATATATCCATAAACATTAATATATAAAATATATTAATTACACACATACATATATATTTAATCTTAACATAGGCATAAAATAACAAAATGTCATAGTAGAAAAATAATAAAAGAAAACATATATTTCTATATATTCAAGGAAGAGTGCATATATTTCTTTAAATATTAGTGATATAAACATTTTAACTGTTTATATATGAATTATATATTAATAACACACATACCTATATATTTAATCTTAAGATAACATAATCATAAAATAACAAATTGTCATAGTAGAGAAAGAATCAAAGTAAACATGTATTTCCTTATATTCAAAGAAGAATAGTTATTTTTTTTTAATGTTAGTGAATAATATAATTAAATAAAACATTCAGTATGAACAGCAAAAGACAAAGTGATGGATATATGGCGGGGGGGTGGTTAAGAAAATTAGAGAATATGTCCAAAGAATTCAATATCCAGAAACAAAAATTTCAGAAAGAAAAAAAGATAAAATTACAATAAAAACGGTATTTCAAAGAAACAATACTTAGCTACACAACCAAAAAATACAACTTGCCAGATTAAGCGTCGCATAAAATAAGTGCAAAAAAATCGATCATATACAGCATATCGTACATTTAGAACAAAAAGATGCTAAAACTTCCAGAAAAAATAAGAAATATCAGAAATAAAAATAACAACATTGAAACTAGAAGTGGAGAAATTCTGTAACATTTTGAGTGAAGATTACTTCACATAGACCTTTAATTCAAACTCTCAGTTAAGCTTAGCTAAACGTAATGCATTTCTAGATAGGCAATATTACCAAAAATTCACCTCCTCTACATACGTCTAAGGAATATTCTGAAGAACAAATAGAAAATCAAAAAACATGGCGGCAACGCACTCAGAAAATAAGGGAAGCACCATAGAGTGCCCCACTGAATTCCCAGGTCAGCAGCAAAGATTGCAAATTGAACAGAAACTAACAGGATGTGGATCTCCAGGAAGCCATCTTCGGAAAAAATAATTAAACCAGTAGATTTTCACTGAGTCGGCACAAAATTGTAGTTGAGATATTTAAGAATGTGAGAAGGAATTTGCCTTATATAGAAGGCTAATCACATTTAGAAATTAGGGAGTCACCAAAATAATGAAAGATTGGGAAAAAAGGAAAAGTAATCATAGTACACCATTCTAAACTTAGATGGGCAATAATTTAACAAAAAGGAGTTGTGCCCTTTCAGATATATTTTAGTCAGTGTCTTGCAAGCTTTGTGTGTGTGTGTGTGTGTGTGTGTGTGTGTATGGTAGAGTAAGATTTAATTGAGTACCCCTGTGTTTCCAATATCCCATCTCCATTTGTCCCACCATAGAAAAAAGTCCAATCTTGACTTCATCAAGACCAAAACTAAGGCCAATGTCCACAGTTTCTGTGTCATATTAAAGCTTAGTCCGTTGAAGCCTGCATGGGCTGCAGCACACCCCAGCTGGTTGCTAGACCTACGTCATTGCTACAGAGAGAATGCACAAACAAATGGGGTGAGCTCTGTTATTGAGCGAGAGAGAGAGGCAAGACTTTACCAGCTGATATTATGTTATCTTTGCCTTGGGAGGGACCAGGCACTCTTCAAACTAACCAATCAACTTCCCAATCTTTTGAAGGTTTCTGATAGGTCCTCTTCCTAATCAATCTATTCTTTTCCCAGACTAGACTAACAGGTCTTATAGTCACCATCCTGGCTGCTATTGTGCATGTCTCATAGAGGCACCTCCCCTCTACACTATTTTGACTTCTACTGTGCATGTGCTTACCTCCTCCTGCTCCCTCTTACAATCAATAATTCTGTATCAGAAGGTAGCTGCCCCCTACATGGGGGAATGGAGGGGTATTAGTCCCCTGAGCAGGGCAAGCTGCTATCCCTTAGAGTGTGTGAAGCTGTAGCTTCCTGATTAACCAGACTTGTGCTTACTAGTTGGTTATGCTTAATCCTGTCTAATTCCCTTCCACCTTTCCTTTATTCATATCTAGCTACCTACACTAACACATTTCCCCACTGAAGACCTTGAGCCTTGTTATCTTATACAGGTAAATGGATGAAGGTCTCATCTTCTGTGCTGCTTCTTGTTGTCAACGGACAGAGTCCTGCCTACTCCCAGGCTCAGAGATTCTTTTTATCTACCAAAGGAAAAAGGGAGTGAAAAGGATGGGGAGATTTTACATGAGGGAAAGGGATTCTGCAATATCTGTGTCAGTCTGCTGTCCCTGGGAGGTAACATGGGTGATGTCTTTAAAATGGCAATGCCTACAGGATGGCATTCCTGAATGAGTTGGCATCCTGTTGTATTCTACAGGTGACAAATTTGACGAGAAGATTAAAAGACAGGGACCAAAAATGAGAATTATTTAAAATAAAGAATTATATTAAATTATATTAAAAATGAGGAGAATTATATCTGGTGAGAGGTAAAACACAGGTAATAAAGGGAGGAACTAATTTAATAGTATCCCAGATAAGAAGGGGGGACTTCTTTGGACAAATGTTTGTCACACTTGTCTAAAGTCCTTTTGTTTACCATATTTAATTCAAATTAGACTGAGGGGAACATTCTAAGCTCTTCCCCCTTAAGAACTTTTGGCCTTTTTTGTCTGAACCATTTGCGCAGAAAAGGGAAAGCAGTTTCAAGCAAAGCTGATATACTGCTCCACACTTCGCTGACTCAACCATCTAGTCCTGACAATAAGTTAATCTAGCCAAACTGTTGAGTCTCATTTCAGGAGGCAGTGATGCAGATGGGCTTCTAAAGTGAGGCCAATACTGTGTAAACAAGCAATCAGGTAAATGATGTTATAGGTGTATATCCATGAGCCATGTCTTCTCCCTCTCCTGGCTGGCTTGCCAAATGCTGCTGGTGGAAATTGTGTTCTTCCACGGGATCTCAAAGAAAGCATTTCACATACCCATGTAGAGGAGACCATTGCATGGTAAGATTTATTTGGGTAGAAATAGAAAGCTACCCCAGGGTTTGCAATGTCCCATCTCCATCCATACCATGATTGAAAAAGTCGAATCTTGGCTTCATCAAGGCCCAAGCAAAGACCAGTGACCAGAGTTTCTATGTGATATTAAAGCTTAGTCTTTTAGAGCCCACGTGGTCTGCTGTGGGCCCCAGGGAGCTACTAGAACCATACGGTGGCTACAAAGAGAACGTGTGAGTGAATAGGATGAGCACATGTTACTGGTTGCTCTTGCAAGCTTATAGACAACAGAAATGCAATTGAGGTTTATAGACAGTCATAAGAACAGCTAACATGAATGCCTGGATACCTAGATTCAAACATGCACTAAGTTATGTGTATGAATTTCAAAACATTTTAAGTGAAAGTAGAAAGGTGTAATTTCATATTTATGAAATTAAAATAAAATTTCACATACTCTTTTATAGTATAATAATGATGATACTTCATACTTTTAATCAGAAAATCTGAAGCACTCTATAAAGTTTAGCAAATTAAGTCTCACAATACCCCATTCAGTAGTTAAGAATAATCATTCATTATATTCTCAATAGTTAAAATGAGACATCAAGAGATTAAGTGATTTATCTCAAGATCACACATTCCCTGAGTTTTTAAGAGAAGAGTTTCCTACAATTTTCCATATCTTGCTATAGCTCTCAATCTTCTTCTGCCAATTGCATCATTTTAGAAGCTATGTTGTGCTCTCTACTTAGTGTCATCATCTGGGCTGCAGGGTGACCTGGCTACCTTCTTGGCTCATGAGGTTTCTACCTTTCCCCTTTGGAGGATGTAAGATAAACCCACTCTTATCAGATTTCCCTTTAGGGTAATTTCCAATGCCTTTCTCAATGAGTTCTTCCAATGGAAGCATATTATCAAAATAAGACTATATTTAATAATTTATGCTTTCAAAAATCCACTCACTATTAGTTAACCAAGTACTTATAGTGGGTTTTTTTATGCCCAACACTACAAATGTGACTCTTACCTTCAGGGATTTTACTGTTTACCAGGAGAGACAGAAATTTTAAAAAGCAATTACAGTGAAGTTAGCCACAGACTACTAAGAGGTGGCAGAATCCTAAATAACTATGGAAGAACTATGAAGAACAAGACACCTAGGTGAGAAGTTACATCATATAATTCTTCTGAAAAGAAATGACTTCAAATCTGGGGTCTGAAAGAGAAATAACATTTAGCCAAGCAAAAACAGACAAAATGTGCTTCATTGAGAAGGACATATTCGTGTAACAGCCTGGAGATGAAAGGACCTGCCATGTTCTGCAAACTGAGAAGTTCCCAGCAGAACTGCAAACAGAGTGAACAAGAGAAGCGGTGGGTAGAAATGAGGCTGTACACGTGGAGACAACGTCATTTGTACCACGTTAAGGGATTTAGATTATTCTAAGACAAAGGGAATCTCCCAATGATTTAAAGTAAGAGGCCACATTTGCGTTATGAAGTACCACCCAGGATGCTGTGTGGGTAGAGCAGGTTAGAAATGGACAAGACCAGACAGAGGCAGGAAGACAATTTAGGAATATGCACTGTGGTCCAGGCTAGAGATAATGCTGCCCTTTACTGGTGGGACAGTGGAGAAAAGGAAATGTATTCAAGTGATAGGCAGAAATAAAATCAGGAGTGACTTTAAATTTTTAGGAGGATAAACAAAACAAAAGAGAGAGAAATAGAGAACGTTCCCAACGTTCAAGGAATAAAAGACTATAGAAGAAAGCAGATGCTTCTACCTTTAAACGTAAAATAAAAGTTAATTTTATGGAGTTCAGAAACCAAGATGAAATTGAAATACTAGGCAAAAACATAGAAGATGGGAAGGAGGAATATGGGAGTTAAAATATTTAAGGCTTAATATTATTTGTAAGTACAATATAGAGAGAATAAATAATGTTATCCTTAAATATACATATTGAAAACTTGAAAGGAACCTTTAAAATAATAGAGACACAATGATTGACTTTAAATCCACAACCTGTAATACAGCCTTTCTAAAACAAAACTCTCTTCTGACTCACAGTTGCTCCCAACCATGACCCCATTGCTCTACTGCTCTTTGTAGGAAAATTGTTAATCTTAGTTCACTTGCTCACCTGTGATTCTCCCTAGAACTGATTCAAATTAGGCTTTTCTTCCCACCACTCTTATTAAAGGTTTTAATAAAATCCATTTGCCAAAACTAATGATCAATTTTCAGTCTTCTTCTTACAAGTAAACTGATTGTATTTGTCATAGTTGATCACTTACCCCTTCTTAAGCCACTTTCATCTCTTGGGTTTCTGGACATCACTTGGTCCTGCATTTTTTAATAGATATATGAATTAAATATATATTTAATATATGCATATATATAGATCGTTTCTACAGTATCCTTTGCAATGAACCTCCTTCCTTATGCAGATCTTTAAAAATCGTGGTACCCCAAATGGATTGGTTATATGTTGCTACGGTGGTATTCATACAGCACCACCCTAAACTTCATCGTCAATCAGAAATAAACACATATCACATATCTGTGCAGTTCACTTGATCTAGTCTGCACTCAGCTGGGTTCACCTGTGCACCTTGGGTTGACCCTGTATCTTCTATTCTGCTTCTGGGACCAGAGAGACCTGAGCAAATCTTCCCATGGTAAGCGTCGAATGCAAGAGCACTGCAGAAATTGCAGGTACTCTTTCAAGCTTTGGCTTGAATCACATATGCTGAAGCGAGTTTCTAGGCTGAGCCCAGAGTCAGGAAGGGATAGCCTAGTTATATGGCAAAGAATATGGGTAGAGAAAAGGAAACAGACATTTCCTCTAATCCTTCAGGAGTGTCCAACCTTCTGGCGTCTCTGGGCCACACCGGAAGAAGAAGAGTTGTCTTGGGCCACAGGTTAAGTACAATGAAACACAAAATCACAAAAAAATCTCATAATGTTTTACATAAATTTATGATTTTGTGTTGGGCTGCATTCATAGCCACCCTGACCCACATGTGGCCCACAGGCTGCAGGTTGGACACACCTACATGCAATCAGTCAGCCCACCAGGGCTGATTTTTATTCCTCATTTCGTCTTCATCTATACTGAACACTTAGGTGATCCTATCTAACTTCATCACTTTAAGTGTTAATTCTTTTGTTGACTCCCAAATATAAATTTAAATCACTATCCCTGAAATCTACCCTGACCTCCAAACTAACTCATCTAACCTTTACCTGACAGCTTAATCCCCCTGATATACCTCATATCTCCAAAACCAAACATTTGGTTTTTCCACCCAAACCTGCCCAACCTCATCATTCTCCATCTCTGTCCATGGCATCATGTTTAACTCACTTGCTCAGACCACAAACATTGAGGTTATTCTTGCCTCCTCCCTCTTATAAGCAATCAATCAACAGATCTCCTTCGACTTAGTTTGGAAATGTGTTCCGTATCTGATGACTGCGTACAGGCTCCACCGCTACCCCCTGGGCTCAGGCACCTTCGTCTGCCTTCTGAATGACAATTACTCCAATCCAAAAGAGCTCTC
>PVJI01002342.1:107500-147996 GCA_004026765.1 Micronycteris hirsuta
CACACAAATATCTGAAAGGTGTATTTCTAATACCCAAATGCCTTTGATCCTCCAGAAATCAGCATGTAAACATGGAGTTGCTTAAAGATTAGAATTAGATGTTTTATAGAATATATACACTTGATACTTGCCTAATTCAAAAGAAGAGACTCATGGGCCATAATTTGCATTATTTACTCCCTACCCTCACCTCCTTCTTGTAATTCCATTTTATTACTCATTGGAAGCATCGAAAGTCTCATAATGGAGACTTACCAGATGTTGAATGTAGTGGAACATGCTCCAAGCATATGTATATATTTATGCTTGTGGATATTTGCACATGGAGAAAATAAATAACAGAAAGGATACATCTCATTCCAGGGGAGAGCTCTGACCAGGTGGACGGGAGCTAATAACATTCACCAGCCTCTGAGCACTTCATCCAGTGATTTGATGCACATCAATCTCCGATGTGAATACACTCAACCGGAGAGCCAGGATGCAGTGCAAATGAGCAATTCCTTTTAATAAAGGAATGTATCTCTCTCTGTGTATATATATTTACTATAATGACGATGCTATTCTGACCAATAAAAAATATTTATTGCTAAATAGACAATATTTGAATATGGTGAGAATTTAATTATTGTTTTAATTTTCCAGTAATAAAGAAAACCACCAAGTCTGTTCACAGTGTGAAGTTCTTAGATCCTGGAAAAATGCTTATTATGATAGAGATAGGACAAGCCTAATCTGTACTTACCTCTGCTGCAGACAGCAGCGGTGACAACCCTGCCTGCCTTGTCAAGTTTCAAGAACTTGCAATTCTTAATTTAAACACTTGAGAGATCTATGGAGCCTGTCAGTCTGGTTAATTAAGCTCTGTCTTCTTTTACCCTTCCTCCCCACCAAAACAAAATCTGGCTTCTTCTTAAAGGCCACTTAATACTTTATCTACTGATTAAGCAAACAGGTTCTAGCCTAAGTAGAATGATCTTAGAAGACTTAAGCAGAATAGTTCTTGCTATTAAAGGAACATACATTAAAATCTTCACCTGGAAGTGTCATACATAGGTCGGCCTTAGCATGCTCAGCTTTTTTCTTTTTGAAATAATTAAAGAAAACTTTGGATAATCCAGTGCAATAAATACTATAAAAGGTATGTGAATTAGTGTATATGTCAATGCTTAATTTCTAATATGAATGTTTTTCATTTATATGAAATGTCTGATGCTTCAAAGTTGATAGTATTGATCCTTTCTCAACCCCAACAACTGGATCTCTGGCAACCTTTCTGCAGGAGATTTGCAAATGAGATATTTAGTGCTTTATGGGAAAAATAGATTTAGAAGATTAAAGATCTTAAATATATCTATGAAAGTCTATAAATGTTTAAATTTAAATAAAAATTTATATTCACTAATATAGTACAATAAAGAAAACTCACTAATTGCCAAATGCCAATTCATATATCTTAATGTTAATAAATACTGTATAATTAGTTTCAGTGCACTGTACTTTGATGACTAAATTCACTTTACTATCTCATTCCACTTCTATTCCAACAATATACTTATGAACTCTTGGTTTTGTTGCAGATAATTTTCATAACATCAGACAGTTTCCCCATTTTTATCTTCATCAATATTTAATGAGTCCGTGACTTTAAAATTGGAAGGCCATGCTTCCTGTGTCCTATTATACTCCTAGAGACACAGTGGCCTCATTCCTATTTCAGATTTCTCAGTTCTCTCTCCCCTCTCCAAGAACACAAAGTGAATGTACTCGCTGAGCGACTCTAGGCCAAAGCCCATTCTATCAAGCTCTCTTGAACATCTCCATTTCTCCTACCTAAATCATATGGCAACATGTGTGTGTGTCCTCTCCCATGATCGCTTTCGTCCCACGGCTCCCTTTCTAAAAGTCTTATTCTGTTTGACTATTTGTTATTGATTTTTATCCTGATTCCATCCCTTCCTGATTTTCTAATTACATCTAGGGAAGTAAATTTTCCTGATTTTCTAATTATATCTAGGGAAGATTAGGAATTAAAATTCTTAAGAATGGAATAATTATATAAACTGTAAATCCTATATATCAAATTTTCTAGGCAGGTAAAAGTGTGATTTGCGATGCATTGTTGGATTCCAGTGATTCTGAAATAACTAAGAGGAATAATTTCCTTAATTTAAAAACTGAATTATAAGAACCTCTCCAGGCAAAGACTAGAATGAAGTGTGTTGACTAGGATTTTACCACTGATACCCACATTGAATTGTTTGCTTTTTTCCTCCACCTTAGCCATTTCCAGATGACCATGCAGGAAATCAAGATTCACAGAATATGCATATAATATTTGGAATTTTAACACATGTTTCTCTGTACCAGTCTGAAACATGCTTGTTATGGGTGGTTAACAAAGCTCAGATGTCATTACCGTTACTCCTTCTCCAATGCACGCACAGCTATTCTGATATTTACCTCACCTCTCAACCTGTTTTCACTGGTCACAGCCACTAATAGCTGCTTAATATTTAGTCGAGAGATGTTGATGTGAGGTATCAGTCAATCTTCAATTGCCAGGGGTTCCATCAAATGCAACAACAGTGGTACTTAGGTAATTTCTGAGGCTAGATGCAACACAATTGACATTGGTCCAAACAAATCATCCACACTGAATTATTTTCTGCACATTTAAAAAACACAGATTTCAATACTCTTCTCATTTTAAGTTCAGAGAGAGGACAGAGACAGAGTACTGTTCCTGAACAAAAATGGGGGTTTGGCTGCCTGCCTCCATGAAAAGCAAACTCTAGAGGCAGAAGCTGGCAAGAAAGGAAAGAGGTTTTTATTTGGATGCTGAACACTGTGGGAGAATGGGGAACTTCCCACCTCAAAGCTCATCTCCTGCACAAAACCCAGACAAAGCCCACCCACTCTCAGCAAATCCAAAACAAGAGGTAGTGCCCAGAGTCCTGCCCTACTTTACTGTCCTTCAGAGCCTGAGGCAGTTGCTAAGTGGTCATCCAGGTAACTTAGCTTGCTCCCAGCTGCTGTCCTGCTGCAGGCTCCCTCCTCAAGTCTGTGTGGGGACCTGGTGCCACCACTGGCCACACAGCTGCTAGGGCCAAAATGCCCTGTGCTCCTTGGCCGGAGAGCACATGAACACACAAGCAAATGGTCCACTGTGTCAGCAAGAGAGACCAAGAGAGAGACTATCTTCTAGAGGCCATGGGCCATGTGACTGCTAAGGTTGCGTGCTCCATGGAGAGGACAGGCCAGTGCACCATCTGACTGCAGGCCCTGAGCAGGAGAGAGCATTTCTTTGTGCCTCTGGGCTTATATTAGCATTGGGTGTGGGATGGTGCTGGTGCTTTCTCATGATGGCCAATTAACTTCCTAAACTTGGGTACACTTTGGGTTGTCCACCAACCACCGAATCCCTTCTTTCCCCTGGCTAGATTGATAGGCGTCTTTGGTCCAGCACCTCCCCTGCCATCATTTAACTTCTATTGCACATGTGCCTGCCTTGCCCTAGTCCCACCTCAACTCTGTTACCAGAAGCATGTAAGAGGGCTTTTTCCCTCTATCCATTTATCTTGCTAACCTTGTGCATGCTCAGCAAAACAACCTCTCCTAGCCACATCATAGCCAATGGGAAGACTCCTGTTCCACTCCTTTGACTCAACACCTCCCATGCTCTAGTCCCCATGTGAACCAAACTGCTCACACTAGGGGTCTACGAGCAGAGAACCACCAAAACGAAAGCATAAGGGACCCTGGAAACTGTCCATGACCTCTCAGGTAGTGCCAAGGGCAGCCTCTCAGACAGCCCTGAGGGCATCGCAGCAGGAGAAATGGGTCATCTGTAGCCAGGAAAATGACCTCCGCGTAGGGAGAGGGCAATCCGCAAGGCATGTGCTCAATTACCCGGGCAATGCAGCCTCGCCCACGGAAGTGAAACTCAGCGTCCTAGCCATGGCCCCAGATGGTTTGCAAAGGTATTTTCTGGCACACAATGCCCTCAGTGTTCAAACCTCTGACCTCCATCCGGAAGGAATGTGGCTTGGTTCACAAGTGGCTCCCAGGTTCCATTTCCATGGCCTCGCTCCATGTTCCGCCATGGCCCCTCCTGTTCCCTGCCCTCAGCTCACACCCAGCAGTCCAGCTAGGCTGTCTTACTGGTATCAGTACCTAAACTTGCAAGCTCACATTATAATGGTTCCTCAGATGCGATGCTATCTTAATGAACAAGAAGGCAATTAGAGTTCCAGCAAACACACATAAGTTTCATGAATTATGACGAAAGAAGGGTAAATAATGCATATCTATTATCTTTTATCATTTAAAGGGTGAAGTAAACTGTTTTGCAGCTACCATATCTGGCATGTTTTGACATAACATTCCAATGAGCCTTAAATTTGTGAATCATTTCTAACCAGCAACAAATGTCCAGGAGCCATGTTTTCACCACATTCACAAGCCAATTCTAAACCTTACTTCTGAATTCAATTAAATTGAGTAAGTACCCAACATCGATACTAAACTTCTGGTCAAACACACAAAATCATGTTTTTCATTAAACTAGTCATTTTTTCTTTGATGATTTCCATTTGTCATTTAACAGTCATGTCTGCCATTAAATTATTTATTCCATAATGTTGTATAACATCTATTATTTTCTCACCAATTATTTATTCCACAACATTATACAACATCTATTATTTTTCCACCAATTATTTATTCCATAACATGGTACAACATCTATTATTTTCTCACCAATTATTCTAATCGTTTTCTTCTTTGTAATAATGTACATTTCCAACTAACCCTTCAAATAACTCTTTGCTTTTTCACTTATCACAAGATATACTTCAACCTAACAGACCAAGCATATTCCTGACTAATAAATCTTTCTATGGTCTATATTAAAATAACTATGTATAAGTCCACTCACTCTATTAATAAATAGTTACCTGAGAAGTTTCTCTACTTAAAAAATTGAAACAATGGTATTAAGAATATTATTAACCCCAGTATTAGAAAAGCAACCAAAAAAGGTTTAAGTAATACAGATGTTTAATTATCTCATGTGGCAAGAACTCTGGTAGAGCAAGTTAAGGTGGAACAACTCAGCAGTGCCATGGATGACCTGGGGTCTTCATGCCCTTTTGTTCTACCATCCTTAGAGTATTGATCTTTCACACACATCCTGTTGCCTGGCCTCATAATGACAAGATGGTTGCTGCAGCTCCACAAATCAAGGCAGGAAGAAAGGAGAGTATGAAGCAACAAAATCTGTCCCTTTTATTAGACAATTACAAAAATACCAGACCTCCATTTATGTCTCACTGTTGAAAAATATGTAACATGATTACTTCTACTTGTAAGGAAGATTGTGAAAACAAATCTTAATAACCCCTGCCTCGATGTTGACAAAAGAGATCAAAAGTGAAGTTGACCTAGCTAATTACAGTACCCTGCTACATAATATTTAAAACAATTTTATAGTTAATCCATCAGAAAGAAATACCATAAAATTTAAGTGTCTTAAGTAGAATTCAATATCATAGAAAAATAACCAGTGTATTACATTTGTACTTGCCAGCCTACAGCTGATGATTTTGCAGCAATGCAAGATCACATTGAGACTTGCTTGGTCTGTATGTGCTACATTAAAGTACTTATTTGTAAAATTTTAAGTGTGCAGGTAAATACAGGCTAAAATAGGAAATTGGGAAGGATGATCAAAGAAGAGCTACAAACTTAGCAGTCAATACTAAAATTACCTGAGTTTTAAATGTATGCAAAGGTAGCAGAAAAAGATTTTATCTAAGGCCTTCAAAAAATTAGTTAACCTAGTAGCTCATTTTAACATATTGGTTATTGATGATACATTGCAAGTTTGTATCGACCACAACTGAATGTAATTGTTTTGAAGATAATAATTACCACCTAAATTTTGATGATGATAACAAATTGCTAATTTAAAACCTGTGTCTCAGTGGATTTTGTAAATTGGCATTGTATGTGTTAAAATGATATCTTAATAATCTTCATCATTCATACTGGCTTAGTCTTGATAAATTTATTATTGAGTAGTCCCCTAAATCATTTTTTAAATAAAATCTCTTTTTTAATTTATTAATTTTAGAAAGAGGGGGAGGGAAACAATGTGTGGTTGCCTCTCATGTGGCCCCCACTGGAGACCTGGCCTGCAACCCAGGCATGTGCCCTGACTGGGAATCGAACCAGCAACCCTTTGGTTTGCAGCCCACGCTCAATCCACTGAGCTATACCACCCAGGGCCCCTAAATCGTTTTGATTTGTATTTAGTAACTTTGAGTTCATTGTTGCATATTTTTTCTTGATTTGAGGAAGTTTTTTCACTTGCATTTAACCTAAACCAGGAATCTTAGAGAACCAGTAAAATGGATGTTAGTATTAGAATAACAATATACAAATACAAAAGCAGCTTAGGAGAAGCTATCTGTGAATGGCATTCAGGGAGTGTTTTTGTATGCTGGATTTAATTAATTTCTAAATTAGAATAACTAGGTTGCATGGTACTAGTCTGGGATGATACTTAGACCATGATGGAAATGTCCAGATGATAAATAGGAACAAATTACTATGAGAATGTGTGCATATATTCCTCACTTAGTGATCATTTTCAAATAACCTCATTAATGCTGTTCTTACTCAAATTTATCACTTGAGATTTGAAATAGCCAATCACCAGTCGTATGCCTACCTAAAATGCTAAGAGATCTGAAGACAAAACTTTCTATATTATTATTTCATACTAAATGTAAACTAAGTTTCATGGGATGACTTCTCTTCAAATTGATGACTTTCATCAACACTTGCAGGATGCAGGTAAAGAAAAGAATTCACTAGAGCTTTTAGTATTTGCTAGAGGACCATATATCATGTTGTACTCTAATGAAATCAAGGTCTTTCTACATTTATAAGCCATTTTGCCTCCTTTGGAGGATTTAACTAATCAGTTAAATCAAAATATTTCCTTTGATTTTTCCTTGGAAAATGACTTATGATCATTATATAGAACAGTACTAGTGCTTCTCTACATAAAAACTGTTTTATTGTTAACTATCTTCATTTAAATTTGGAAATATCTACAACTTCAGAGAACCCCAGGGCAAATAGGAACTGTACGGTGATTTGGGAAGAATCTATAAGTATAATGGATATAGGTTATGTCCATCAATGTACACTACCAAAAAGTAAGTATTTACAGTTGAGACTCAGAATATAAATAGAAAAATCTACATTCGAAATAGAAATAGAGACACAGATGTGGGTAGATAGTTCCAAGGGTGAAAGCGTTAAATGATTGGAAGCCACATGGCCAATAATGAAAGAGCAGATACAGGATAGAACAGGAAAAGGTAAAAATTCTTTGAAGAGAAGTGCTAATACTAATAATGGAGTAGTGATAATCCTTCACTTTAGAAGACTTGCTAGAGGAAAGTGAACAATGCTCACGGTGAAGAGACACAGGTTTATGTGTTCAGAAATATCTGTATGCTAAACCACTCTCTAGGTAACATAATAAAGTTATATTTTGAAATCCTATCCTTGTCTTTTTTCGTGAATTTGTATTTTCTTTATTGGTTTTCTTGTAAAACAATTTTTAGAAAATCCAAACTTTGTTTTATTGATCTGACACCCAGACCAGGAAAAGTAATGCAAAGTAACCTAAATTGGGGGTATATTATACATATACTTAGAGAATTGGGAAAAATAGTTTAAGCACAAAGTTACAGTCAAGGAAAGAAGAGAAAGAGGACAATTAAATAAAAGTGTATAAATAAAATACCCCAATGTCTATCAAAATAATAACAAATAAAAATTAAACAATAAGAACAGCAAGAATTGCTGGTTCCCCCATAAACACCCTTGAATTCTTCTGATAAGCCTGGAAAGAAAATGTCCTTAAGGAAGAACTTAGTATATAAGTATACAAAATTTTGACTCTTCAAGTGTCTAAAGAACACGAAAAGAAGAAAGCAAAAAATCAAATTCATCTCAACAATGATTTTTTAATAAGTCACTGAGATCTGATTGATACAATAGACTATCTAGTTAAATTTTCAATTTTGTAAGTTGGGACAAATGTTTACACCTGAGAAACCATCGTTACAATCAAGAAAATGAGCATATCTATCATTCCTCCGGCTGCTCGATAAGCAGTCCTTGCTCAGCCCTTCCCATCCTCAGGTATCAGGTATATGCTTCCTGTCATGACAGATCAGTTTTGATCTTCTGGAATTTGTTTAAATGAAATAATATACAGTAGTAGATACTGTTTTTTGTTTGGCTTCTTTCAGTCAGCATAATATTTTTGTGACTCATCCACACTGTTGCATGTTTTATCCTTTTTTACTGCTGAATAGAATTTCGTCGTATGGATATCTTAAGAATGGATAAGTAGTTTATCCATTCACCTACTGATGGACATTGCGGTTGTTTCCCCCATTACAAACGAATCTGCCATGAATATTCCTGTATAAGTATCTGTTTACACAAAGGTTTTTATTTCTCTAGGAGTAGAATAACTGGATCATATAGACAATATGTTTAACTTTTGAATAAAATGTGAAACTGTTTTCCACAGTGATTATACCATTTTACATTTTCACCAGCACTGAATGAGAATTCTGGTTGTTTCATAGCCTCATCAACGTTTGGTATGGTCAGTCCTTGTAATGTCAGACATTTGAATGTGTGTAGTAATACTCATTCTACTTTTAATTCGCCTTTATTAGTAAATAATAATGTTAATCATCCTTTCAAATGCATATTTGTCATTGTTATATTTTCTTTGGTAAAGTATCCATTCTACCTTTTTTCAAACTTTGTGGTTATTTATATTCTTATTATTGAGTTGTTAGAGTTCTCTCTCTTACCGCTAGATACCAGTTCTAGAAACAAGTTCTTTATCTGATCAGGGTTTACCAGGTACCTTCTCTTAACCTCTGGCTCATCTTTTCAGACTCTTACCCTGTTTTAAAGAGCAGATATTTTTCCTTGTAATGAAGTTGAATTTATCACAACTTTTCATTTATGAACTATGCTCTTGTTATTGCATTTAAGAAATATTTGCCTAACACAAAGTGAAAAAAACTTCTAATTTTCTTCTAAAGATTTTGCACTTTCAGGTTTTGTATTCAGGTTCATACTTCTTTTTAAGTTGATTTTTGTATATGGTACCAGCTGTGGATTATAGTGCATGTTTTTGCATACAAATTCCCAATTATTTTAGTGCCAATTTGTCTTTGCATTTCTGTCATAAAGTTAGCTCATCTTATGTATATATCTATTAATAGTTTCCTATTCTGTTTAATTGATCTAGTTATCATTATATCACTACAATGACTTCTCAATTATGGTAGCTTTGTAAAAAGCCTTGAAGTCAGGTAATGTTAGGCTTACAAGTTTGATTTTCTTTTTATATTTGTTTATATAACTAAAGTTCATTTTTATTGTCACTTAAACTTTAATATCAGCTGTCAATATCTGCAAAACCATGTGGTAAGATTTTAATTGGGTGCTGAATCAACAGATCATTTTGAGAAAAATTGAAATCTCAATATTTTGTCTCCTGCCCCATGAATATGATATATTTTTCCAATTATTTATTTCTTTCATTTCTGTCAGCAGTGTTTTACAGTTTTCAGTGTTCAGGTATCGCACTTATTTTTTCAGGTTCACTCCTAAATTTGTCGAGTACTTTGTCTGCATCAGTTGAGATAGTGATCAGATTTTTCTTTTTCAATCTGTCAATCTATCGTATAGTGAATTACATTGATTATGTTGACTATTTTCAAATGTTAAATCATTCCTGAAATAAAACTCATTTGGTCAGGAGGTATTTATCTTCTTAAATAATGTTAAAGTTGGCTTGCTAAAACTTTGTTTAGAATACATCTATGCTCATAAAGATAATGTTCTGTGTTTTTTGTTTTTTTTTTTTTTGCAATCTCTTTAGTCCAGGGCCTGGACATTTGTTATGGCAAAGTTTTTAAATATAATTTCAATTTTTTAGTAGATGTATAATTTTTTAATTTATTTTTTAGTGAAATCTGACAGTATTCTCCAAAGAAGTTTCCATTTTATGTATGTTGTCAAGTTTGTTGACATAAAATTGTTCAAAATATCCCCCTATTATCTTTTTAATTCATGTATTTTCTTTTTTTTTTAAGATTTTATTTATTTATTTAGAGAGAGGGGAAGGGAGGGAGACAGAGAGGGAGAGAAACAGCAATGTATGGTTGCCTCTCACATGGACCTCACAGGGACCTGGCCCGCAACCCAGGCATGTGCCCTGACTGGGAATCGAACCGGGACCCTCTGGTTCCCAGCCCGCGCTCAATCCACTGAGCTGCACCAGCCAGGGCTAATTCATGTATTTTCTGATTGATGTGCCTTTTCTCATTTCTCATTTCTCATTTATCTCTTTTCTCATGATGTGCCTTTCCTCATATTAGTGATTTGTGCATGCTCTCTTTTACTCATGATCAGTGTGGCTATAGGTTTATTCATTGTACTGATCTTATATCAACTTTTGGTCTAATCGATTTTCTCTATTGTGTTACTGTTTTCTTTTTTTCATTTTACTGTCTTCTGCTTTGATATTTATATATTTATATTTTTCTTTGCTTACTTTGGGTTTATTTATATTTTCTTCTCATTTTTAGTTTCATTTGTTATTTTTTTTTTCTAGTTTTTTAAAGCAGAGGTGAGAGCATTGATTTGAAGCTTCTTTAATGTGGGTACTTCAAGTATAAATTTGCCTCAAATACTGCTTTAGAGGAATCACACAAATTTTGACATGTGTTGTGTTTATGTCATTTTATTTAAACTACTTTCTAATTTCCTCTTGATTTCTTCTCAATGATAATTTAAATGTGAGTTGCAGTAGTTCCCCGTCATCTATGGTTTTGCTTTCTGGAGTTCCAGTTACCTGTGTTCAACTGTGACCCAAAAGTATTAAATGCAAAACTCCAGAAACCAACGCCTTAGAAATCTTCAATTGCCTGTTGTTTTGAGTACCCTGGTGAAGTCTGCCCAACTCCGTCCCACCTGAGATGTGCATCATTCCTTTGTGCAGCGCACTCGCCTACATAGGCTTCCAGCCCCCTGGTCACTTAGCAGCAATCTCAGTTATGAGATCGACTGCCAAGGATCTCAGTGCTTGCTTGCATTCAAGTTATCCTTATTTTACTTAACAATGACCCCCAAATGCAAGAGAAGTGGTTCTGGCAATTTGGATATAATGTAGATTAAGAATCTGTAAAGTGCTCTCTTTAGGTAAAAGGGTATATACATATAGAGAAAAATAGTATATGGAGGACTCGGTACCTTCCATGACTTCAGGCCTCCATGGGGATCTTGGAATATACTCCCCACTGTGGTTAGTGTTTTTGCTATCTTTTTAAAAGACTTAAACAATAAAAAATAAATGTTATATGCTTACCCATGTGGTTACCACTTTGGGTTTTTTTTATTGGCATAGATTCATATATCTATCACATATTATTTGCCTTCTCCTGAAATACTTTGTGATTTCTTATGAATTTTCTGGTAGTAAATTCGTTCTGCCTTTTTATGTGTACAAAAATCTCTATTCTGTTTCTATTTTTTATATATATGTTTTCTGGGCATAGAAGTTGATGGGGTTAGGGGCTTTTTCTTTTACTCTTTTTATTTTTTGGTACTTCAAAATGTGTTTCCACTTTTCTTACTTGCATTGTTTTTGATGAGAAACTTCTGTCTTTATCTTTGCTTTCCTGTACATAACATGTCCTTTTTCCTCTGAATGATTTTAAGACTTTCTCTTATTACCAGTTTTGAGCAACTTGATTTTGATGTTCTTTCGTGTAGTTTTCTTTACATTTTGTGCTTGGAATTCATTGAACTTTTAGACCTATGTGTTTATAGTCTTAATCAAATTTGGAAAATTATCGTGCATTATTTCTTCAAATATTTTCTTTTTTTTTTTCTGGAACTTAATTAGATATTCAATAGAGTGCTTAAAGTTGTCACTCAGGTCATTGATGATTTATTATTTTTAATAGTTCATTTTTATTGTATTTTTCCATTACTGCTTATACCCCTTATTTCTCTCCTGCCTCTCCCCACCCTCAATGCCCCCCTACAATCACCACACTGTGTCCCAGTCCATGAGACCATTTCTTTTTTGTTCAATCCCTCCACGCGCTACCCCTTGCCTCCAGAGCTGCCAGCCTGCTCTCTCCCAGCCTGTCTCTATTTTGCTTACTAGTTTGGTTTGTTCAAATTATAGTTTCTGTTTTATTTTATTATGTCAAGTTTCTATTGCTATGTCTCTCACTCACTAATGTTTTCTTTAATTTTCAATTGGCTACTAACTTTATGAGTTTATTGTTCACCTCAAAGTTTCTATGTCTAGAAGTCCGATTTCCATGTCTGTACTTCTGGAGCATGTCGAATACAGATAGAATGGCTGCTTTAATGTTTTCGTCTGCTAATTTGAACACTTACAACAGTTCTGGGTCAGTTGCAAATAACTTGTTTTGCTCTTTGTTATGTGTCTTTATTTTTCATTTATTTTTTGCACACTTCTAATTTTTGCTTGGATACTACATGTTGTAAATTTTACATTTTAAAGTATTAGATATTTGATATTCCTATAAATATTTTTAATATTATTTATTTATTTTTAGAGAGAGAGGAAGGGAAAGAGAAAGAGAGGGAGAGAAACATCAATGTGTGGTTGCCTCTCGTGCGCCCCCTACTGGGGACCTAGCCTGTAACCCAGGCATGTGCCCTGTCTGGGAACCAAACCAGCAACCTTTTGGTTCACAGTCCTGCACTCAGTCCACTGAGCTACACCAGCCAAGGCCCTATAAATATTCTTGAACTTTCTTCTAGAGTGCAGAAAAGTTATTTAGAAAAAACCTTGGTGCCATCGGTTCTGGCTTTTAAAAACAATGTTTAGTTTGGGTTCAATTAATACCCAGTGCAGACACAAGACATTTCTGAGAACTCCAGTCATTGTTATAAAGTCCTCATGCTGCTAACAGGAATAGTTCTTGTTCCAAATCCTGTGTGAGCACAAGATACTATTTCTTCTAATCATTTTGAGTTGTTCTTTTCTTAGCCTTCTCTACATTGACCTGAAAATTTAAAGTGCATCTGCCATATCCAAAACTATGAAGGGATATGTCTACGTTAACATGGAACACACAGAGTTCCCAGCCTATCACCAGCCAGTCCTCTAACATTTGTGAAACCCGCATACTATTTATCTCAATAATGTAAGTTCTATATGAATCTAACAAACTCCTAAATACATGTAAGTAAACTGGGCCCTGCCTTCTTACTTGGACAAATATACTTCATAAAAATCTGGAAGCCCAGGTTCTAATGTAGAATTTCCAAAGCTCTCAGATTTCACCGCAGGGATGTGTGGCTGAATGAGGAAGACCAATCTCAGTCCTTCAGTTCTGCTCAGTTGTCTTTCTTTTCTGACTTCCTGTCCCCGTCTGTTCCAACTCTGGGCTTTGTCCTCTGCCTTGAAGAGTTTCATACACATTTTTCTGAATAGACCCCACATCAAACTCTGTCCATGTCCTCTGCAGACAGTGGCTCTTTGGTAACTTTTTAAAGCTGCCTATAATGAGTGAAAATTATTCTCAGAAATTTGGGCCTCAGGGACTGGGGTTTTCAGGCAGTGGAAACGGAGTTAAGAAAATTTGGACAGGAAATTCCAAAGACTTAAGTATGCAGAGCATGGTATAGAAGGGTGGGCACACAGTGCTTATGGGCCCTGGCCCTGAAGACTGTTCATTCTTTATTTCACAGTGGGACCCCCTTGCTTATATGTGAAAACATTATTTCCCATGATTAGTGTAAAATGTCTTTATATATTTTCTTTCAGAATTTATATACCTTTGTATCACCCAATGAGTACTAATTATATTACCTATAATGTAAAAAGCATATAATATTTCCACATTATGTATACATACATATACATATGGGGTATGTTATAATACTTCTATACTTTTGTATAACCAAGTAAGTAATACTTATGGGCCTTGAATGTCAAATAATTACATGATAATTTGCAAAATTCCATGTTGTAAAGACATGGCTAATGAATTAACATTTTTCTTTTTCATTGCTTTTTAAATAAATATTTTTTACTTATTCATCAAATCAGCTGCATAGTCTACTCAATTCAATATTCTTTACTCTGCTTCTAAAGATATTAGAAGCACAACTGAAAAAGGAGTCCAAAATTAAAAATTAATGCTGGCTAATTGTTCAGCAGGAGGAAGGATGGCTAACAATGGAACATGATAATTAGGCACAGTATAAGCAGAGACAGGTGTGAAGGGAACTTCTATTTCTGCCTCCCTGTATCATTCTGGAATTAAAAACAAAAAAATTCCAGGCAAGCCCTGACTGGTGTAGCTCAGTGGATTGAGCGCGGGCTGGGAACCAGAGGGTCCCAGTTTGATTCCCCGTCAGGGGACATGCCTGGGTTGTGGGCCGGGTCCCCAGTGAGGGCCATGTGAGAGGCAACCACACATAGATGTTTCTCTCCCTCTCTGTCTCCCTCCCTTCCCCTCTGTCTAAAATAAATAAATAAAATATTTAAAAAAAAAATTCCAGGCAAGAGATTACTTTCACTCTGACACCAGCCTTCAGTATTCTCTCTGCCTAAAACAATCTGAAAATGTCCATTCTGCCTCCGGGGCCATGTATATGTCTTTGCTTTTAGGATGCACTGATGTTGAAACCACAATCACGTAAAAGAATGGATAAATTCCTACAAAGGAGAGCCCCAAGTGGAGATTACAATGCATCAAGAAACTTTTCCCATCCATTCCCTACCTGACGGGTGCCCAGCACCGAGGCGATTCCTCTTCCAGTCAGGGCCTCAATTCTTCAGAAGTAGGGTGGGAGGGCTTGCCCTCCAGCTCTGAAATTCGAAGAATCCGTGACATCATGATAGTGGGTCAACTCCTTTCCAGGATAAGTTTCCACTGTCGCTCATTAACATCACCTTTAACTGGAACATAATCAACAAAAGCAAAAACCAAGCAAAGCTTAACCAGAGACATTAAAATTAAGAACAATCTAACAATAGCCAGGGGGGAGGGGGGAGGGGACAATGGGGAGAAGGGTTTGCAGGAACCACTATAGAGGACACATGGACAGAACCAAGGGTGGGGAGGGAGGCAGGGAAGCGAGGTGGGATTGGAGGGGGAGGGGAGGGGAGAGTATGCAGAAAACTGTAATTGAACAACAATAAAGTAAAAAAAAAAAACCAAAAAACACACACAAGCATAGTTTCCATGCTAAAAGTCAATCATTTCTTTCTAAAGCATTTATCACTTACATAGCAATTTCAACTACAGTCTTAAATATAAGTAATTTGTGTTTTAGAGAGTGGTAAATTTTAGGAATTTTACCTTTAGTGAAAAAATTTGTAAAAGCTTCACTAGCCTGACACGTGGACTCTTAGAGGTTCTCAGCTGCCAGCGAATGTAGGAATGCCAAGAGCTGGGAAGAAGGGGGGCCCTTCCGTTTCCTCCCACAACGGAACCCAAATGGAGACTGTACAGTACACAGAGAGGTCAATTGTATTGTTGGTTTAGTTTCATTTTGAGCCTAACTTCTCACTGCAGTGGGTTTTAGAGACTTACAGTTTATATTAACAATAGCCCCAATATCTTTTTTGCTCTGAACGTCAAAGTATCGTCTTCCCTTTAACAAGTATGCATTAGTCACATTACGTAACCTATTTGAAGTAGCAAGCATAATGTGTTTTTCTCCTTTCCCCTAATTAGTCTTGTTTCACAAGCATTAGGTTCCTTTTCCTCTGCTCCTCAAAAAGGTTGCCTAATGGTAAAGCATTTTAATCTTTCCTGGTTAAGTAATTTGTGGTTTTAAGTTGAGCCCTCTGGCCTCTTTATTTATCCTTGCTGAACTCAGCTCTCCTTATTGCTAAGGAGGTTTTCTAATGGTTCATTTTCCCATCTTCCTTAAAAATAACAATATTGCTCTATGTTCTCACTGGGCAAATGGAAAGAATCCCACATCACCGGAAACGCATTCTTCCCAGTAGAAAGCGTAAAATGGACTCTAAACATTGTTACACCTTATCCCTGTGAGTGACGTCCTTTAAATGTATTCCACCACTTTCATACAGCCACCTGCCATTTTTGCTTTATTGCAGTCAGAAGGTTTAAAGGCATTGCTTTTAAATATTTTGAAAGATTTCCATTGATAAGAAAAGGTAGTAAAGGCACTTTTAAGTGAAGAGTAACACACACATCACAAACCAGGCATTTTGATACCATCTAAGTTCACACCATGTGGTATAAGGAACTCCGGTGGTTGAGGGTTAGCTAGGCTTCTAGACTGTGTGGAAGGAACGTGGAGAAATGTAGCATTGTTGCAGTTATTGACTGGGACATGGGTTGTGTTGTACATGTCTGTGTCTGTGTGGAATGGGTGATGTCTACATGTGTAGTGGGAGTGGGCGTGATTTACATACAAAAGAGCTAAACGTAGCTTAATTGCAGTATGATACTAAAAAATAAACCCAGGCAAATTAGAAATGTTTGTTAATTAAAGGCTAATTCTCCTTTTAGAGGAATGGCACTTGTTAGCTATTTATTTACAGTATATTATTAAAATGAATTATTTCACATTTCAAAGAGAGAATATTTTATGGTCTCCTTTCTATTTAGATCTCTTGGTCAAAAAGGCCACAGAAATACATATCAACCAGCTCTGAATGTAGGCACAGACCAGCAGCAAAGATTACTGTCTAAAGATCAAACAGGAGAGAACTGGATTTGAAATCAAAGACTTGCCATTGATCAAACTGTTATTAGTCTAGGACAAGGGTTTACACACATCTTCTCGTTTTTCTTCTGGGTCTGAATGCAGCATGAGCTGAAGTGAAATGCTGCCAGATTTGGAGGGTGGAGGGAGGACCGACCCCATCCGCGCGGACAGTGAACCACGCATCTGGCCTCTGGTGCTCCAGTGTTCTCTCCAAAGGGAAGAAAGGAGAGGCTAGCCATTAAAGTTTCACCTGGTTTCAATAGTCCTGATCAGTGCAGCTGTACTTTGTGGAAATATCTTAAAGTAGGAAAAAGAGCTTGAGAAATAGATGCGGATTTAGTGGCGTTGATTACATCTGACTTCAAATGTAAAGGCAAGTTGTTTTTTTTTTCTTCTTTCTGATCCTTTCTATTCTCTTCATAGGGGGCTGGGTAAAGAGGAAAAGAAAATCCATTTAAAAATTACACACTCTATGTTAAAGGATGGTGAGACAAGATGTATATTATACAGGAAGTTAAAATCCGCACGACTTGGAATAATAATATGTGAGAGCTCCAAAACAATATATTCATTTTGATTTTCATAAAAATGTTTTCTGAATAATTATTTGATTTCCAGCAATTATACATTCGTATAATCAAGATTATGTTGATCAAGAAGATGGTGCAGTGGGGGTGGGTATTCATCAAAAATGAAGTTTGTGGAGAAAAAGATTCCTAAGTTCAGATAGATGTCCAGTGCTCTGCTTTTCCTTACACACAATGGGCAAAATAATGTCATAAATAGAGCACACTAATGTGGAAAGATCAAAATGTATTTTATCTATGCAGAAGGAACATTAATTTTTATCTTCAAAATGTTGTGTTGGCAAGTTTATATCTTCCCTAGAATATTTAGAGGAAAAGAGAAGTAGCAACCACATTCTTTAAACACAGCCATAGGCCAGCTCTGCAAACGACTCACTCCAATGTGAAAACACTTTCAAAGTTCTAAATGAGGTATCCCTGAGGTAATAAAGAGGGGACATTTTACAGTATGACACTATGTAAGACAGCATTGTCAGCTGTAGTTTATTTAAAGCACGAGGCCTGTAACAGGAAAATAATGACTTTAATAAAATTTACTATTGACTTTGTAGGCTAAAATCTTTCTGTCATCAGGAATACAGAAAAACAACCTGTCTGAAAACCCTTCAGTTAAATATATTCCTTTAATATTTCAAAGCAACTTGATTTTTTTTCAATATACACGCTACTTCAAAAGACACTGTAGTAGGGTGGAAATTAGTATTTTTAATAGAAAGTTGGTATTGCTTACATAAGGAAAAAATCGGTAATGACCTATGACACTGCCAACTGAAAGCAACATTTGAGGAAACTGCAAACGCAGTTAATGCAATTCCTTAAAATGCCGTATGAAGCTGTGTCACAAATGAATGATTTATAAATTACCCGATGTCCTTCTCATCTGAAGGCTCTCTTTTAATCATGCCGTATAGATTCTCAGTAAGAACGCCAAAGAGCTTGCTGGATGTACATGAAAGTCTACAGCATGTTAAAAGGTTGGGGTCATTTCTGAAAATAGGGGAAAGTGGGAAAACATATGGCCTGACTTTACTCTCCAGCCAATTTGATTAAATGCGGTATAGATTGCTTGTAGTGTGTAAGAGAGGTCATGCCCATTATATGAAAAGCTGCAGAAATTTCATTTCTTTAATGTTTTACATAGTTAAAATAAACTGTGGTAAAAAGTTTCCCAACAGTGTATGACAGCTCAATTTAGAGGTGAAACCTTTTAATAAAACCTCATGAAATGAATACTTTGGTTTATGCACTCTGTTTGTGTTTCCCACTGGAGTGCTTAGCATTATGAAGCTGTGGTTACTTGCTTTACTACTGCAGAATAACATCATGAAAGGAGAGACCAGAGCTTTGTATCAGAAAATATCCAGAGTGAGTAAAAATGCTGATGGAGAAACCTTAATTTAAAGCTAAACTGCTTTCCTATTTGCTTTTAACATGCTATTGTAAAGTATATTGGCTTGAATTACAGGATATTATTTAAACAAAGGGGAAAATCCGCAGGGGGTTTTACACATTAACCTATAGCTTATTTAAGAGGAAATTATGAACCTCAGAATTATATACAAGTAATCTTTTCTAAGCTTTAATAAGAACTTTAAACCAAGGCATGCTTTTCTGAATTAAGTATATATGCTGGTATTACTTGGAAGAGGGAGAAGGCAATGAAAAGAATAAAAAACAGTTCATCTGTACACAGATTCTGGCACCAACACTCCATACGGAGACAGAATCTTTTTTCAATACCATCTAGAATCTCAAAAACAATTCTTAGGGGACCTAGTGCGGTGCCATAAACCAATTAAGTGGTCAATATATTCACATTAGCAGACATAACTCTTTTCAAGAGCAGGATTAATTCTGATCCTCTTTCTTTCCAGTTGTGCTCTCTGGCTCACTCTGGAAGTGTCTCTAATGTGAGGGAGGCGATCGGGAAAGCTGGGTCGTTGCTTCCCTGACCGTTCTGATCCTGACCTCTTCTGGACTTCCTGAATATCTGGCCTGACTGCAGCTACTGTAAGATTTAATGAGATAATTTATATTACATATGGGAATGTATAAAGAATTTTGAACATAGCATGCAAATATATGTAAATTTTGTGGATGCTTATGCAATTATGAGTCCCCAGAATTTCCAAAGAAATATGGTCACCCTACAAAATGTATCAGTTGGTTTTGACAATGTATGTTGCAATTGGTAAGATACTATGTCCTGAGACATGTGACTCCCATTCTCTCCTCGCATATTAACTTCCTATTTGTACCATGTTGTAGCTAGTATTTGTGATTTGTTTTTTTTTTCTTAGAAAGTTTTTAAGGAATGTAAGTTGATAGCCAAACTACCCTGAGGCAAATAACTACATGTGCCTGTTCCTTAGCTACTCTGAAAACATCAGGTGGACTGATTCTTAATTATGCCAGTGTACCCAGGAGACACGTAGGTAACATCTGAGAGGTTGTCTTTGGTCATGAATAGTATTGATATTACTAAGAAAGTGTCTGATGGGAACTAAAGGTGGTGTGTTGCTTTTCTGGTGTTTCTGGTCTTCATTCTCTGGGATGCTAAAAGAACGTATTGAAAGCTTCCCTCCATATACTTTGTCCTCAATTTGTCTTCCAAGATTTCCTGTTCCTAGATTTCTACTTAAGGTAAACTAACCTTAATGACGCTGCTTCCCCCCAAATTAATCTCTAATTTGATTACTCTTTTCTATTTAAGTATAATTTTAGACTACTTGAAGCAACAACAACAAAAGAATTTTTAACTTGATTACGTTAACAACCAAGACCAAGAAAATCCTTTGCTTTGTCCATTCCTTCAACAAATATTTGTTGTTCTTAGTAACAGGTGAGAACAGTTGACCAAAACAAAGCCTTAACCTTGGAGCTTATTGTCTAGTGAAGAAACAAACAATGCGTTCACAGATAATACATGTGTCCAGGTAGTGAAAAATGCAATGGAAAAAAAAAATAAAGCAGAGTAAGGAAAAATGGAAGAGGTAGATAGAGGGCAGAGAGCAAAAGTTGAGGAAAATAGCAGAGAAAGTTAGGGTATGGTGCACATGTCCTTCACAAGGGCAGAGTGATGGATTGAGGGATAACAAGCCGCTACCTGATCCAATAGATAGTTCACTTGGTCAAAAAGAGAGACTAATTAACCCACCCCTAGGGACCTTTTAATAACCCCATCTTGTAGTAAAATCCCAACATTGCCTAAAGATTTGTCTACGTAAAAACAGACTGGTTTAAGAATTAAAATTTGTTTTCAATCTAACCATTTATCATATAAAGTGGTTGGGTTATAAGGGGTATTGGCACATCAAAAGAACAGGGTTTTCTAAATACATATTATAGTTGTAGAGATAAATGGCCCTGGCACAATGCTCAAATGTTACTGTAATAGATTTTGCTAAAAAGAATACATTGCTAACCATATTACCAATCCATAACATTTAAATATTGAACAACCCCAAGTCCAAGTGCTTTGCAGTGAATTAAAGGCAGGAGAGGGGACTGGGAATGAGATATCTGGGAAAACACGCTTTGTTTCCTCACGTTCACCTTCTGCAGGACGCTGTATTTTGAAATGTCTTTAGATACTGGAGGATCAAGGGAAAGCAAGCATAGACTCACACTTTATATGTGCACCACATCTTTATCCTGGGAATATTTATCATTGGGGCTAAGTTTGATTTGCGCACTTGGTGTGTTTAAAGAAGAGAAAAGAACTTGTTCAATGTAACTCAAAAATATTTTTAAAATACTTGCTAGGCTCTGGGGAAACTAAGGCACGTGCCGACTCTCAAAGAGCATGTCACCAATGACTGTGGGTGCAATCACTACTTGCTCTTGAGACAAAAACAGAGAATTTTGCTGTGGCATGTCTCAGCCAATATTGGAAAGAGCAAAATCATGATGCTAAAAGTGTAAGGAAACACTCATATAAAACTTGTAATAAATAGGAAAAAGTTATTTCTTTACTAGAAAAAATAGTTTATTTCTATCTCCCACATATTTTATGATGCAAATTTTACCTATATGTTTTGAATTACCTACTTTAATAGACATTAATGCATTTTGATATCCTATGACATTAGTTTGTTCCATAACTAAAGAAAAAGTCAAGAAATATAGTCCAAACTTAACAATGTTTTTATAACACTAAGAATAGCTGGTATGTATTTGGTTAATTGTTAAGTTTTTACAAATCTACATTGCCTCTATAACCCATTATTATCTCTATTTTTGAGATGAAGTGATGAGCTCTGGCTGGTGTGGCTCAGTGGATTGAGTGCTGGCCTATAAACCAGGGGGTCACCGGCTCAATTCCTAGTCAGGTCACATGCCTGGGTTGTGGGCCAGGTCCCCAGTAGGGGGTGAAAAAGAAGCAACCACACTTTAACATTTCTCTCCCTTTCTTTCTCCCTCTGTTCTCCTCTATAAAAACAAATACATAAAATCTTTTTAAAAAATGAAGTGATGAGAGATTAGAAAGGTTAACTATTGTGTACTAGATCACACAACTAGTGAAAAACATTGCTAAGACTGGAACCAGTTCTCTAACTTGAAATGATACTTTTTTAACCAATAACTATGATACCTGTGGTCATATAAATTAATTAGTTAACACTAACATTTCAATAAAATTTCTTACCTTCATTAGCAGTGAAGTTGGATTTTCATAAACAAACAACTGCCCTATTAACCTATATAAAAATGGTAATCACATTTTAGTCTAAATGTAAATACCTCAACAAGAAAGTTTGCTTAGATTATTTATCACAAAACTATTTAAAAAAAACAGACGAGAGCCTAGCATTTTTGAAGGAATTAGTGCCTCACACAGGGGGAGATTTTGGAAATATTCAAGAGTGACTTTGTCACAGCGATGTCACAAGGGGATAATACTGGCATTTGGAATAAGTAGGATAGACAAACACAATGAAATCTTGTAACCTTATATTTTTCTCAAATTTTAAATGCATCATCAGAATTCCATATAAAGAAAAACATTATAATTATCTTAGCCTACAACTTGTCACCATTTGACCTGTGCACAGTTTTTACATCAATTGGATTTTCCAGATATATAACTATAGTGAAAATCTATGAAATTCTACCTCTTTAGTTTAGAATGTTATTAAGAATTGTTTACCATTTTTAAGAATTATGTCACCTATGACAATGACACTCATTATATTTGAGTTAACAATCTTTAGTTGTGCCACTTTTCTTTTGTAGCTTGTCACATATAAATATACGAAGATAGTTAAGGTTCACTTAAACCACGTATTATTGAGCTGGACCCAGTAAGCCCCCAGCTGCATACCTCTTGCTAAGTGGCCCAGGCCTAGAATAACAGCAGCCAGCCTAGATTCACAGCTTGGCTTCCCCTCGGAATCCCCAAGCCCAGCACAAGTAGTGGCCACCTCAGATTGCTTTATAGCTCAGGCAGTGTGGCCTGGGCAGAATACAAATGGAGGCTGTCCTTGACCTGTACCACCTGGGAAACCCCAGAGCCTATGTACCCAGTGGACAGCTACAGACAATGTCAAAGCACCACCATCCTGCCCCTGCACAGCTGATACTCCACAGAAGGCAGAGGTTGGTGCTCAGTAGTCATAACCAGTCCTTGTAGCTGACCAGCCTTAGTAAATTCCTCCCATTGACCCATCTAAAGTAATCAAGGCTCAACTACAAGAGGAGAGTGTACTCAGTCCACACAAAAGGCACACCTCAAGTACCCAGCGTGGGTGATGAGGAGGCTGTGCCACTGGACCCTACAGGACACCTACTACATTAAGCCACACTACCAAGATGGAGTCATAGCATCTCTACCTAATACATAGAAACAAAACCAGGGAGCCTGCTGAAATGATGAGACTAAGAAACATGGCCCAAATGAAAGAACAGATGGAAACTCCAGAAAAAGAACTAAACAAAATGGAAATAAGCAGTCTATCAGATGAAGAGTTCAAAACAGTGGTTATAAGGATGCTCAAGAACTTAGTGAGGACCTTAACAGCATAAAAAAGATCTAGTTAGAAATGAATGATACATAATTAAAATAAAGAGCAATTTATAGGGGATTGACATTAGAGTGGATGAAGTCAAGAATCAAATCAATGATTTGGAACATAAGGAAGAAAAAAACAACCAATCAGAACAAGAAGAGAAAAGAATCCAAAAAAATAAAAATAGTGTAAACAGCCTATGGAACAACTTCAAGCATTCCAGCATTTGCATCATATGGGTACCAGAAGGAGAAGAGAAAGAGCAAAAAATTGGAAATCTATTTTCTTTCATTATTTCCAAAAATAATGAAAAAAAAAAACTTCTCTAATTTGGTGAAGGAAATAGACATGCAAGCCCTGGAAGTACAGAGTTACAAATAAGATGAATGTTAAGAGGCCCACTCCAAGAATTATCATAATTAAAATGCCAAATGTTAATGATAAAAAAAGAATCTTTTTAAAAAAGATTTATTTATTTATTTATTTATTTATTTATTTTTAGAGAAAGGGGAAGAGAGGGAGAGAAGCATCAAAGTGTGGTTGCCTCTCACATGCCCACATGTGGGGACCTGGCCTGCAACCCAGGCATGAGCCCTGACCTGGAATCGAAACAGTGACCCTTTGGTTCACAGGCCAGCACTCAATCTATTGAGCCACACCAGCCAGGGCAAAAGAGAATCTTAAAAGCAGCAAGAGAAAAGAAGTTAGTTACCCACAGGAGAGTTCCCATAAGACTGTCAGCTGATTTCTCAAAAGAAACTTTGCAGGCTAGAAGGGATTGGCAAGAAATACTCAATCATGAAAATCAGGGACCTGTAGCTGAGATTGTTCTATTCAGCAAATAGATCATTTAGAATCAAAGGGCAGATGAAGTTTCCCAGACAAGAAAAAACTAAAGGAATTCATTGTCACCAAACCATTATTATATGAAATGTTAAAGGGATTTACTTAAGAAAAAGAAGAAGATAAAAACTATAAACAATAAAATGCCAATAACTACATATCTATCAAAAATTGAATCTAAAAAACAAACTAAATAACCAAGAAGAACAGAGAGAATCATGGATAGGGACAGTGTTTTGATGGTTGCCAGAATTGGTGAGGAGGTAAGTGAATTATGAAATACAAATAGATAGTTACAGAATAGCCATGGGGATGTGAAGTACAGTATAAGAAATGGAGTAGCCGAAGAACTTATATGCATGACCCATGGCCATGAGCAATGGCATGGGGATTGCCTGAGTGAGTGGGGCATGCTGGGTGGAGGGGGGCAAAGGGGGAAAATTGGGACCACTCTAGTAGCATAATCAATAGAATACAATTTTAAAAAAGAGGAGCTTAAAAAAAGCTTTCAGATGATTCTGACAAGCAACCAAGTTCATAAACCATATGCTCAAACCAAATATATATATTATTAAATAGCAGAAATGAAATAGAGGCAATGTATTAGTAAAGATTATAAACATGCATATAGTTCATATTTATATTCATTTATTGCTCAATGATTAGAAACACTGTGAAGATTATGCACTGGATTTATTTACTTACTCTTCTGTGGCCAGAGGTTTCCTACTCATTCTGATGCTCTCCGTAAATTTCTATCACACATCTACAGCTTCTTCTTATATTACTTTTCTTATTTCAGCCCCTGTCTCCTATCAAAGGCAGGGATTCCAAAGGTCTGTTTAAGTATTAAAGTCTGAATGTATGTCTTGTCCGGAGGTGGGAATTCATAGCAAATTATATGCTCTGTGTAATTCTTTAACATTATTCCATCTTTTTTTAAATATAGAATATTCTTTTACAAGAACATCATACTTCTATATTTTAGAGGGATGCTCCATCTGCATAAATTAAGATCATTCCCCACTTTTTATTATGGAAAAACAAGTCTTGCTTATTAGTACTTATCCTTTTATTTTAATTCCTGTATCCACATGGATGTTCTGCTCTTTCATTTTCCTTTGCTTCCTGCACAGAATATTATTTTAAAGTATCTATTATAGAAAGAAGATATGGGTTGAATAAGGCAGAACCACTGGGCTAAACTAAAAATAAAAAAAAAAGTAGTTAATATTTCAGGCTCTTATAACACAGACTTGTTAAATTTCAGTTTTTATCTATTGATGTGGAGAAAAATAAAATAATGTGTACAGAAACAATGTACACAGTTGGTACTAAGTAAATGCTTTTGTAATGGTCATAGTTAACAGTAAATTTTATAGTATATATTGTATTATTCCATTTATGAAGTATTCTATTTTATATTATTTGAACATTCAAATAATAATTGTGAGGCTCTATATCATCCATGGGAATAAATACATCACCAGTGGCATTTATGGGGTTTCGGGTATGCCTTCCATATTTTCTTATGATATATATACATTTGGAAAAAATAATCCTGTCTAAAAATCAAATACTTGACATATAAAAATAGAAGTATTCCGTATTTCTTAATTTTCAACTTTAGCTCTATTTAAACTGATGTAACTTTAAAAATGGAAGCATGTGAATATAGCAAGCAATTTTGCAAATGATAGCTGAGAATGAACTCATCTATATAAATATATTTCCCTTTTATCAATCTATGGGATTCTGGAACCTAGTTATCACTCCAAACCAGTGAAATTTGGATGGCACTGTTTGAGCAGTCTCAAATCTTTGACCCTGCCTTGACATGCAGTTGCAGGATAAAGTTCGCTTTACTTTCCTTAAATGAACAGGAGCAGACTTTTTTCAATCCTTGCTCATTACCCCTCAGATCATTTTGAGCCAATTCATAGCCACTGCTTTGCTGTATATCACTCTAAATCACAGGTATAAAAAATAGTTTGGAGGGAAAAACTTTTAAATGATAGCAAAATGTCAGTTTCAAGAAGTGTTAAAAGGAAATTTAATCAACTTTCAACACATTGAACACCACCTTGGCATTAGACATCATAGATTTCCTTCTTACCTCCCAACTTCTGAGGCTTATTATTAAATACTTTCACAGCAGCAAGATCACAAAGACATTAGACTGCTTGCTTACAGGTATATCCGACTTAGTAAACTTAAAGGGACACTACCAAGGCTGGTAAAGCTGAAATTAGACCTATGGGCTTTATTCTGAAGCTTGGGCGTGCACAGTATGCTATCTGATTCACTTTGCCTGCCAGCTTTGTTCTCTCGAGCCAGCAGGAGGGATTGACACTTCGGGGGAATCTTTCTCTTTTAACCCCGTGCTGCACTTGACAGCTAAGCTGGGCAAGTGGAGCCTGGCAGACAGCTAGGACCCCAGCTTTGTTGTTTATGAGCAGCTGTTTAGAAATTGGCAGTTTTGCCACGCACCTCCAGAATATTTGTGCAAAGTTAGAGAATTGTTTAGATTATATGTAGGAGTGGCTGCATTATATGCCAGGTGCAATACAAAAAGAAAATTTGTGGCTCCTAGTTCAAAAATTAAGAATTGCAGAAAGGTGATAGAGCATGAAACCTAGCAAAGAGCCTTCTAAACATGGCCTGTTTGTGCACCCATGAAGCTCATTCTGATTGCACAACTGCTCCTTGACCAATATACACATATCTTTGCAGCAGAAAACATAGCAATACGGTTATATTAATAGTTTAACAAATAAATATATGTAAATATATGTAAACAACTTCTACTGAACTCTTCTTTATGTACAAACCAAGCCTCAGGCCAAAAGTCTAAGTAAATAGAACTTTTTCATTAGTTATTTTCATTGAATTTATTGAAGTAACATTGGTTAATAATGTTACGTAGGTTTAAAGTGTACAGTTCTATAATACATCATCTGTATATTGCATAATGTTGTGTGTTCACCACCCAAAGTCAAGTGTCTGTCACCACTAGTCCCATCTTTACCCTCTTCTACCCCCTCCACACCCCTTTCTCTCTGGTAACCATTGTTTTCTGTGTCTATGAGTTTTTTGTTTCTGTTTTTTGTTTGTTTTTTGCTTAATCCCTTCACCTCTCTCACCCAGCACCCCAACACCCTCTTCTCTGAGAGCTGTCAGTCTGTTTGTTTCTTTGTATTTTTGAGACTGTTTCTATTTTGTCTGTTAATTTCTTTTGTTCATTAGGTTCCACATATAAGTGAAATTATGTGGTATTTGTCTTTCCCTGACTGACTTATTTCAGTTCGCATAATACTCGCCATGTCCATCCATACTCTTGCCAAAAACAAGACTTCCTTCTTTTTTACAGCCAAGTAGTGTTCCATAGTGTTCCATGGTGCAAATGCACCATAACTTTTTTACCTACTAACCCATCTACTGATTAACACTCTCGCTGCTTCCAAATCCTGCCTAGTGTAAATAACCTGGCAATGAACATAGGGGTGCATATGTTCTTCTGAATTAGTGTTTTGAGATTCTTAAGATATAATCTCAGAAGTGGGATTGCTGGGTCAAAAGTCAGTTCCATTTTTAATTTTTGAGGAAACCCCATACTGTTTTCCATAGTGGCTGCACCAGTCTGCATTCCTACTAACAGTACACGAGGGATCCCCTTTCTCTACATCCTCACCAGCGCTTGTTGTTTGTTGATTTATTGATGACGGCCATCTCACAGGTGTGAGGCAATATCTCATTGTGGTTTTAATTTGCATCTCTCTATGATTAGTGGTGCTGAGCATCTTTGAATGTCTATTGGACTTCTGTATTTCTTCTTTGGAGAAATGTCTATTCAGGTCTTTGCTCATTTTATAAGTGGATTATTTGTGTTTTTTGGTGTTGAGTTGTATGAGTTCTTTAGAAATTTCAGGTATTAACCTCTTCTCAGATATATAATTGGTGAATATTTTCCCATTCAGTGGGTTGTATTTTCATTTTGTTGGTGGTGTTCTATGTGGTGCAAAAAATTTTTAGTTTGATGTAGTCCCATTTGTTTATTTTTCTTTTCTTTCCCTTGCATGAGAAGATAAATCAGAAAAAATATTGTTTCCAGAAATGTCCAATATTTTACTATGTTTTCTTCTTTGATTTTTATGGTTTTGAGTCTTACATTTAAGTCTTTAAAACATTTTGTGTTTATTCTTTTGTGTGGTGTAAGATGATGATCTAGTTTCATTTTTTTTGCATGTACCTGTCCAATTTTTTCAACACCATTTATTGAATAGGCTGTCTTTTCCCTATTGCATGTTCTGCCTCCTTCTCAAATATTAATTGACTATAATGTATAGATTTATATCTGGGCCCTCTATTCTGTTTCATTGATCTATATATCTGTTGTTATGCCAGTACCTTGCTGTTTAGATTATTATGGCCTTTTAGTATAGTTTAATATCAGGTAGTATTACATCTTCCAACTTTGTTCTTCTTTCTCAAGATTACTGATGCTATTTGGGGTATTTTGTGGTTCCGTATAAATTTTTGGAATTTTGTTCTAGTTCTGCAAAAGACATCATTGACATCTTGACAGAAATTGCATGCTATCTATAGATGGTTGTGGGTAATATGGACATTTTAATGAAGCTAATTCTTCTTGTCCATGAACATGATATATGCTTCCATTTGTTTGTATTTTCTTTCATTTCTTTCTTCAGTGTCTTATATTTTCTGAGTACAGGTCTTTTACATTTGTGGTTAAATTTATTTCTAGATTTTTTTGATGAAATTATAAATGGGATTGTTTTCTTAGTTTCTCTTTCTGATAGTTCATTATAAATGTATAAAAATACAACTGATTTTGGAAATTTATTTTGTATCTTGCTACTTTACTGAATTTATTTATCAGTTCTTGTAGTTTTTTGGTAGAACTTTTAGGGGTCTCTATATACAGTATCATGTCATCTGAAAATGATGATAAGAGAATTTTATGTCTTCCTTTCTAATTTGGATGGCTTTTTAATTTTTTTTAAATCATCAACCATAACTAAGACTATTTCATATTTAACTCACATAAGTTATATGTTAGCCTATCAGGTATCATATTGCAAAAAATACGAATAATGGAATGTTAATTTCTTGAGGATCACCTTCTAGAATTTTAAAATAAATGATAAACATCTTAAAAAATTTTGGTGTGAATTTTTAAAATATTAAATAATGTCTTTTTCCCAACCATGGGTTATTTTTAAATCTCCCCACAAAAGAAATTTAAAACCTGTGAGATTTATAAAGATTATGGCAAGCTGTTTAATTTTATTTGTTTATTTCCAAGGACATAAACAAAGGCTTTTCAGAATTTTTATAAACTTAATTTAGTTTTCCAGTGTTTGATCAACTGCATATTTATCAAGGCCAAATCAGTTAGTCACTTAGCATTGATTGATTATCTGCTATATAAAATACTACAAACTTTTTTTGTATTTTCCATTTGTTTGGTAAAACTACTCCCTGTTTAATAATCAAAAATAATATTTTGTACTCCCAAAGCACTAAGGTCATTGGAGAAAATCAGCATTCAAAGAAATATACATCTCTAGTCAGATTTTAATTGTTAATTACAAACTCCATTTCAATTTAAATATTTCTACTAGTATGCTTATTTATGAGGAGTTGGTATAGGGTGAAATTCAGAAATTACATTAGATTATAACTAAGGTCACTTTTCAGTCAATGGTTCAAAAAAGTGTGTTCTCTTTATTCAGTAGAAACAATTAGACAACTGTACACAGAAACGTAGATAAGTGACATAGAACCTAGTTAAATGAGAGTAAATTTTTAGTGGGAGAAGAGACAAAGTCTTGTGGAGAAAAATAATTTAATGTGAAATATGCTTGATAAAGATACAGACAGGATTTGGTGACATCCTGATGAAGGACATTCTGGAGAGTACAGTACTTAACCTGACTTGAGACCTAAGTCTTGAAGGATGAGTAGTCATTAACTGGGCAGAAAACATGGAAAGGCATCCAGACAGAGAGAGTAAAATGTGCAAAGACACATGTGTATAAGGACCCGTTGCCATCCAGGGACTGAAATATTCATGCACCTGGGGCCCTGTGAAGCTATTGCAAAAGTTAACACTCTATAAATAGGCAAAAAGCGGAACAGGAAAGGATTTCTGTGCCCTATTAAGCAACTTGAACTTTATTTTGAAGGCTTAAGGGAGTCACTAATGGTTTTATTTCATTTATTTCATCGAGATTATAAAATCAATATATGCTTATTTTAGAAAATATAAAACTAAAACAAAGCAAATGCCACTTCTAAAATTTAAACAGGGGATTGGCCTAATCATATTTGCATTTTAGAAGGAGTACACACATTTAAAATTTTGAGGGATGGATCTGAACAAGACTAGCGTTAGGAAAATTATTTCTTATGAATTTTTTAGGTTAAAGTCTAAACTGCTATAAAAGAAAAACCCACTAAAATTCAGTGTTTGAAATGAAATAGAAGAGTTCTACAAGAAAATGATTGTCTAGGGCAGGAGATGACCTGACCCCACAAAGTCTTACAGGAACCAAGTGACCACTGATGCATATTTTCTTATTTTCCAGCGGCAGTGGGAAAGAGAGTCTCAGAAGGAGTAGATTTCTCCCTGAAGTGTTGATCCAGAATTTGTGGACACTTTTCTGCTCATAGATTATTGAATTAAACTTAGTACATGGTTAGTCAGACACTAAAGAAACTCTAAGACATATAGCCAGTCATTGATTCATTTTAAAACCAGGAGGGGAAATTGGGTACTAAGAGAAAATGTATACAGAGATAAAAAATAAAAATACAATATACTGTGGGAAAAAATAACAAGTGGCTGAACTAAAGGCGGGGCACAGAGAATGCAAAAGATAAAATATTCTTAGTAAAAGGTTAGGGAAGCTCCTGAATTGTGTGGAACCATTCAAAAAGGTAAGAGCAGCAGATGGAGTTTAATCACTGTGGGAAGATACTGTAATTGTATATAGTCTAATATGATTGAAGCATCAAATAAAGGTGGCAGATGCTTTAGACGTAGAAATGAGGGACTCAAAGTGAAGCCAGGGCCAGAGATACAGAAAGGAGAATCATCAGAATATGAGTGGTAACTGAAGCCAGGAATCTTCATAGCTTGTCCTGCTAAGTAGTAGGATAAGCAGAAACAAGCACCAGAACCAACACTGATGATAGAAGGGTAAGAGAAGAGTGAGAGAAAGGTACAAGAAGGGTCTGCACAGAAGACTGAGAAGAAATGGCCAAATGGGAAGGTCAAGTACACCTACCAGTAAAAAATGTACATTTGAAGTGATAGGTGCTAAGTAAGAAAATTAATATAATGGTGAAGAGTACAGGTCCTAGAATCAATTGTGGTTTGCTCCACCACTTTATTACTGTGTTGTCCTGGATATATTCTTATTTTTTTTCATTTATTAACTCAACATATCTTTATTGAGTTCTTACTATGTGCTGAGAACTTTGCAAAGTTCTAGGGATATTGTGATTTTAAAAAAAAAAGATGTGGTCTACACTCCCTTTTGGAATTTACAGATTAATGATGAGGCAAAAGTTAAACAAATAACCATCAACAATTATATAAATGTGTAGGAGGTAGAAGATAAGAGAAAAAGGTACAAGATATTATGAGAAACTATAAACATCAACAGCTGTAAAATTGGGATAATAGTAGCTTTTATCCTCTATTATGGGCTCAATGAGAATATTCATAAATATGCATAAAACATGATACTATTGATATTAACATATTTCTGAAGAGGTTCAGATAGATGAAATTATTGTATTTTAAAGGATATGTTGCTGTAACTGTGTTCTAAAACACACACAAAACACAAACACACATACACACACACTACTCCTAAGTTTCCTCTGCTCTCTACTATCTCTGGCACTATTTTCATTGTTTCATCTCTGACACCACCGGTCACCAAATATGAGTTTGTTTGTTGGAGGGGGTTGGTCCCCAAACCAAGTGATTCTCAGATTCTCTAGACATCATCTGGGTGTCACTCAAGTCAGCACAATTTAACTCAATCCACCTGGATATAGAGTCAAATCCTAGTTTATGGTCTCAACCCTGCAAAATTGCCTCCCCCCCCACCACTTCAAAAACCAATGAAAGTCCAAGTTGTTACTTGTGCTTCTGACCCACTGGTTATAAACTGGAGGATCCCATGAATCCCCTCTTCCATTTCAATTAATTTGCTAAAGAGGCACATAGTACTCAGGAAAATATTTTAATATACTAGATATTACCAGTTTATTATAAAAGGATTCAGGAACAGCCAAATGGAATCTATGCAAGGAGCAAAGAACAAAAGAGGGGAAGTGGAGGTTCCATGCCCCCTATGGGCATGCCACGTTCGCAGCAGAAACCCAGAAGTGCTCTGAATGCCTTTCTTTCTGGGTTTCTCTGCAAGTTCATTAGGTAGACATGATTGATTATGTCATTGGTCACTGGTGATAAAGTCAGCCTCGGCCCACTCCCTCTCCTAGAGGTAGGGTTGGGCCTGGAAGTTCCAATACTCTATTACATGTCTGGTTCCCCTGGCAACCCCCCATCTTTAGGGTCTTCTTTTATTGCTGTTCAAATACTGTTGTAAGTCAGCATTTAACTTAAACTCAGGTATGGTTGAAAGGGGCTTGTTATGAAAAAGACCACCTCTATCACTCTATCACTCATTAATTACAAAATTTCAAGGTTTTTAGGAGCTCTGTGCTGACATCAGGGATAAAGACCAAATGTATATTTCTTAACATAAATCACCGTATCACCATGAGGTACAGTAAATGCAAAAATTATAGGTGACTGTTGAATAAATGAATTCAGATATGATATCCATGAATTCACAGTTTCTGTTTTATTGGGAGAAAACAGTGGTAACAATAGCTAATATGTATTATGCAATATGTACTCAACAAGCTTTATATGCATTACCTCAATTAATCTTTGTAACTACCCTATGATGTTAGTGCTTTTATTATCTTTATTTTAGAATTGAAGGAAATGAATTACAAAGAGGTTAGCTAACTTACCTAATTTCACATAGCTTGTAGTATCATTCAGTGTTTTAATCCAAAATCTGTTCTGAATCCAAATTCCTTCCCATAGAAATTATATAACATTAAGTAACACTCTCAGACTATAAAATAGTTAAGACTATTTTACAAAATATTTTCTGAGTCCAAAGTCCTTCCCATAAAACTTATATAACATTTTATGTAACACTAAGACTGTAAAATGGTTAAGAGTATTCATTATAACTTCTCAATGATACATTGGGAAGATGAAGAGTTGTTTGTTTAATATTATTTCATTTCCTGTTATAGGATAGCTCCCTATATATACCTGATCCTGGACCAGGAGCTAAAAACACAATAATGAATGAGACACATATAATTGTCCCCAAGGAATTCCCAGTTCAGTTAAATACTATAAGTAGAAGAAATTTATAAATAAGCACCTAATAATCTGATTTTTAAAGTAATCAAAAGATCTTTTTATAACATGGTTTTGTTTTTCTCAATAGGGAAGAAAATAGAAAACTAACCATGGAAAGGAAAATAACTAATAGAAGAAAAGTGTAATGTGGAAAATCAATAAGTAGAACAATGGTGGCAAGAATAAACTTGACTCACCCAACAAATATATTTTTGAGGATTTTATAAATAGGTATCTCGCTGCACTCTGTTATAATTACTGTTAAACAAGGTGATTAAGATGAAGCTCTGGTCTCCTCGTGCTCATAGTCTGTCATAGAGTTTGAAAGAACAATCATGTAATAGCAGGAAATTTAAATTTATGGAAACCACATTTCCAAAACTAGAGCCAAGCTGTTGGTTCACATTATATGACATGAGAAATTTTCTCTGACATAACCAGATCAAAAAGGTGTACCTTTACATTTCAGACCCTCTTCCACACACAAAAACTATTCTTTTCATAGTTTTCAAAGTCACAGATGATGTAAGGGAGCACGTTACTATTGTCTTTAACAGTTTTTTAAAATTATGTACTTTACATATTTTTTTTTATTAAACGTCATGTTCCTTGTGAGGATAAAGCCCCTCGATTCCTCCCCCTTCACTGTATCCTAGTCGTTGATGAGGAAACCCACCATAAAAGCAGGAGTGCAGTGAGGTAACAGACAGTGATGTCAGCCAAAGGCAAAAATAATAATAGTGGAAAGAAAAGAGAGTTGTAACAAAATTGTTAAAAAGGGTTTTTGTTTTAACAATTTTCTAGGAATATATAAAATAAAAATCATGTTGTGATGCAATCTTTATTTTCAAAATCAAAGAAAATAGGAAACATCTTATTGCATCCAATTCAATCCAACTCTCCTTCATTCTTATTTCATAAGGCTATTCACTTAATTCTCAGTTCCATGTTAGATACTCCGGGGATGCAAAATTGATGTATGATGTGTCATCTGACCTTGTAGACTATACATTCTCCCTGGGAAGAAAAATAAAATTAATATAGACCAAATAAAGATTTGATTTGCTCAAGTTTGGATATGATTGAGTATCAAAATATGAAGTACAGACAATAATTAGTATGTCAAGGCCAATGAAGGATGAAGCCAAAATAAGCTAGACTAGTTAGGAAGACTTCAGAAAAACTTAGAGAACAGGTACATTTTTCTTTTTTGTTAGGAATAAGAGGGAGGACATTCCAAGAAACTATTGAGAGGCCAAAATGAAATCAGCATGAGTAATGCACATCCTCGATGAGTAGAAGGGCTTCTGTTAGGAAGTTGGGGAAAATAGTATGTGATCAGCAAGCTGTGTGTCCGCTATGGACACCCTCCAATGACACAATGAAGACTTCAGAATTTGTATGACAAGCTGGGACCTGTTGTAAGAAAAATATTTAGAAATTGTTTGAAGTTCATGTTGATTTGGAGCAACAGTGTTCTGCACTAACTAGAATTAAAATGCTAATGGTGCAATAAAATGACTCCTAATATGTAACTCTAAAAAGACTAACTAAAAGTGACAGTTTGCTAGTTTTCTCCCCTATAAATGTTCTGAAAGCTTAGGCTGGAAGAGTTTGTAGTGTTTGGCTTTTTAAAACTAATCATAAAATTGGACGGGATGGAGCTCTCCATAAACGTTTCATGTTTCTATTAACTCTTTACAGAATCTCTTCTCAGTTAATATCTAACTTTCAAATAGTCATTATGGATAGAATAAATCCTAAATTTTAAGTGAGTCAAAATTCCCAGAAGGTGATTTTTTTTTCATAAAAAGGAGAAATATGAAGAAACTTCCAATGTTATATGAAATCATAGCACTTCTGTGATTTGTAACAGAGAACTTAGAAAACCCATGTCCCACTTTCTAAATGTTTTGATCACCTTCCTTCATTGCGCTGGTGAATGGTCACAGACAGGTTTGAACACTTTCCAGTTTGGTTTATTATACATTTAAGGTATTTTTGTTGGTAATGAGATGCCTACACACACACTCTACCGCCAAAGCAGCCCTACTGCAATCTCTAACTCTTGGTCCTAGTTTAGGGGATGGGGGGTGTAGGGATTTTTTTTTAAGATGAATAGAGAGTCAGGTTAAGATTAATTCCTCTTTACCATAACAGTCTTTCATACCATAATTTTTGTCCTCTGTAGATTAAATATCTCCAGGTTTTTGTTTTGTTGCTGCTACTGTTCTTGTTTTGTTTTTTTTATTTACTACTCCTCAAATGAAACACAGATAAAGACCTTTGCAACCTTTATTATCTGAATAGTAAAATATAATTATTTGCTGATTGCTTACCTTCTGAAAAAAAATTCAAAAGTTAGAACCCAAAATTGATGATCACCTACAGCTTTATCTCAAAACATTGTAACTGATGGCTGTTTCTTCGATTTCCCTCATGCAGCTCACTGCCACCAAACAGTTCACAATTCTCCTGACATCTCCCTCTCGGTTTTTGTCCTTCTTGGAAAACAACCCCACCTCACTTCCCATTGACTATGTCCTAATATATCTCTCTTTAAAGCACAACTGAAATTGTCTTTACTAATATTTTCCTTATATTTTTGCTGGAAAAAAAGTATCTCTTCCTTCCTCCACTAATTTTATCATCATCTTTCCTTGCAGGGGTGTCCAACCCACTGCCCGTGGGCTGCATGTGGCCCAGGATGGCTATGAATGCAGCCCAACACAAAATCGTAAATTTACTTAAAACCTTTTGTTTTGCTCCTCAGTTTTCATTAGTATTTGAGTATTTAATGTATGGCCCAAGACGACAATTCTTCTTCCAGTGTGGCCCAGAGATACCAAAAGGTTAGATACCCCTGCAAAGCATTACTCATGTTCTACATTATACCATAGCTATGATAGCATATCTTATTTCCTTGAAGGGGAAAAAATGGAAATTCAATCATAAATAAATGAATGAAGAATGAATATATAAGATTTATTTCAAATTCACTTATCATCTTAGTCATACTCTTTCAGAAACAATGAAGCTTGTTGATTTTCCTCTTTAAGTTGTTATGCCAAGAATCTAAGACAAAAAAAAAAAATCTGAAAACCAAGAGTCTTTAATGTTCTGGAATGTTCTGCATTTTATAAATCTTCTAATCTAGCCAAATATGTGCATCTAAACATACATATACGTGAATACATATATGTGCATACATATACATACAAACACTTTCACATACAGAGGAAGAAAAAAGAGAGAGAGATTCTACACCAATAATTCATATTAGTTTTTCAATCACCTAAGAAGGCTTTTTCTTTTTTAAAAGACTGCTTTTTTTCTTTTTTTGCTGTTAACCCTTATTTTTTATATTCCATATGTGGCCTAGAACAATGCCCTGAATATAATAAGAACTAAATCAACATTTGCCAAATTAAATTGTGCTGCTGAATATATTGACATAACTATAGGAGTTGCTATTCATTTCCAGCAATTTTATCCCCAATTTGATCTCTTATTTCTGTCTTATAAGATCTTTTTTGGTATCCTGCAACTTTGAACCAATGTGTGGCTCTTCCTCTCAACTTCAAGATACAGAACAATTTGATTAACATGCCATCATATATCCTCAAACAAGTCATTAGTGAAAACGCTGATATACCTGGTGATTTCTTATTAAAGATATACCTCTGGAGTGATAATATATTCATAATCAAGGCTGTTGAAATGCAATCATTCCACCGTCAAAATATTTGATTATTTTATTCATATATTCACTTCTTGTTCACAGTTTGGTTGCTGCTGGGAAGTTCACCTTAGTCAGGGCTTACATTTCTCAAACCCTTTCCATCTGGATGGAGAGGAAAGAGGACAAGCCACTAGCTCTTACTGATAGAATGAGTTTGGATGTGGTACACATGACTTCCCTGCTAAAGGCTTAAGAAGCAGATAACATTCCCTACTCTCCTTCCTTTCAGCTAGCTTGATGCAAGCTAGTACAGTGAACATTAAAGTCATTTGTTAAAGCAAGATAAGCCATAAAATAGAAGGGACCTATTTCTCTGAAATTTAAGAAGAAAGTGGAATACCATGTGGCCTTTATAAAGAAGGAAATCTTACCTTTTACAACAGCATAGATGGACCTGGAGATTATTGTGCTAAGTGAAATAAGTCGGTTAGAGAAAGACAAATACCAAATGATCTCACTTATATGTGAAATCTAATGAACAAAATAAACTGACAAACAAAATAAAAACTGAGGCATGGATACATGGAATATACTGACCATTGTCAGAAGGGAGAGAGGCTGGGGGACTAGATGAAAGAAAGTGAAGGGATCAGCCAAGGGACATACATACATAACACATGGACACAAACAACAGTATGGTGATAGCCACAAGGAAGGGAGGGCAGGAGGCAGGTGGATGTGGGCAAAGTGAAGGGAAAATAGAGATAGAAAAAGACTTTGCTTGGGGCAATGGGCACATAAAACAGTATGTAGATGATGTTTTATTGAGTTGTACACTTGAAACATGTATGGTTTTGCAAACCGATGCCACCCCAATAAATTCAATGAAAATATAAATTAATTCATTAGTAGATAAATAAATAGATAGAAGAAAGCTGAGAAGTCATAAAGAGTAACCTTTCAATTTTACACAAGCAAGAAACAAGCTTCTATCATGTTTGAACCAATGGATTTTTTTTTTTTTGGCATGTTACAGCAAAACCAGAATTTTTCTACTAATATGGCTGCCTATGCAATTACTTTTCCCTATACTTCCTCCTTACTGGCAGAGACCACCTACCCCTACAAAGGCTGAAAATTCTAGTCCTTACATTCCCCGTACTGCTTTGGAGCTAAAGCATGGGCATTGGAACATGTTTAGCTCCAAAGACCTAAAGGCGAGTTTACTTGGAGCTTCTGATAAATTTCTGATGAAAAAAGTCCCTTGAAGAGAAGTTTCAGAACTTTTTGCTGCCATAGCCATCTTAATTCTCACAAAGGAAAGTCCAGAGCCAAAGACCATGAAATGGCAAAGTAGAAGGTTCAAAGGAGTTTTGTTCCTTGAAGATACTTCTAAGCCAAGAACACATCACTGTGTTTGAAGTCCTGTACTTTCCTCTCAGTCTAGTAATACTATCTTAAAATCATAGGTTAATGTAACATGACTTTTTATTTAACCATTATATCTCATTATGATCACCATTTCATTTTTCTAACTTTTTGTCAATATTTTAATATAATTAATTCTAAAATTTTGTTCAAACTAAGGGTCAAGGTCACATGTGTACTGCCCATTAAACCTATCCTCTGTCAAAACTAGGATATATTTGACAGTATTCAATTACTGTATGCCTACAGACTTGAAATCAATTCATTCAACTTTAGTTTTCTTTCTTTAAACAGCCTTGTTATGACCAGAGAGACTAGAAGCACATATAAGTTTGCTATATGACCAGAAATAATCCAGTCTTATTTCTATAAGATGTCTGTACATGGAGTCTACAGGACGTTATAAATATTACCTACTAGTGGATCAATTTTGAGCCAGTGTCAAGTCCACTTTCTGCACCCACTAGGATTTCTCCTTTTAATTCACTCCTACTTTCTTCATCTACCCTTCCTTTCTTTGCATTCCCACCTCTCCATGTTGCTTCATTTTTTATGCCACTCTTCTTTTTGCCAGAAAATCCTTTTTGCCTGGGATTTGACCTTTTCATAGTGGTCTATATAAAAGAGAAACAAAACTACCCTGTTTTTGATATTGTTGGTCTCATAGCACAAACTTCCACATAGGGCTGAAGATATGCAAGGAAAAAACAGAAGATATAATCCATGAATCCAGGTCTTTAGAAGTCATTTTTATAAAATACTATTATTATAATATGTTTTCTAATTTTGCTTCTGTAAAAACTTCTGAAACATATAATCCATACAGAAGTTATGTAAGGGAAAAGAAGAACCTGAAACAATGGTTCTGACTAATAACATTTATTTCCCCCATGTACACACAACTCAAAATTCTACACTGATTATTGTATAAGTGAATATCATATTTGAAAAAAGGTCCTTATATATAATGTGGTATTGTATTACCAACCGATAGCCATTGACTACACTTATATTCAATAAGTTGTAATGGAGAGAGTAGCAATGATGTTTACATTGAAAAAAATGCAATGTTTTAGGTAAAGTATTAATACTCTATATGCTAGCATGTTATCAAAATGTATCATGAATACTATAGCTTAAAAAGTTATCAAAAACTAATCAGTTTAGTAAAACTATCAAATAATTTTGTGAATTGAAATTAAGTTGTAGAATTTTTAAAAGATTCTTCAAAATGTAGCATATTTCTCTTATTTACTAGATATTCTGGAGGATATAAAAATTGATAAGATGTAGTTCTTATCCTCAGGAAACTTAACATCTAGTGGACTAACTTGGAGGTACATAAATAAATATAATCCCGGAGAAGAAGAGATAATTCATTACTGAGAAGCAGTAATGTTTTGGGAACACAGCAGCAGTAAGACAAATTTCAAATTGAGGGACAAAGAGAATTTGGAGGAAGTTTCACTGCCACAGTAAACTTTGAACTAGATTTTAGAAGATAAGAAATATTTCTATAGTTTATTATGATGAGAATGAGGTGTTATTACAGCTGGAGGAAAGAGTTTAAAAACATCCTTGAGACCGGAAAGTAAAATGGCAGA